>VXCM01002588.1:159225-223905 GCA_014773175.1 Lucifuga dentata
CTTTTTTTTTTTTAAATCTCCGTCTTGTTTTTGTCTCCTCATTCTCCCTTTCTTCTCTTGCCTTGTCTCATCTTGTCCTTCTCTCTACCTTTTTTTGTGCCCTGATCATTTCTCCTGCATTTCAAGTATCCTTCTTCTCGCAAACTTTTTTTTTGCCTCTCTCCCTCCGTACCTTCCTCTTACGGGTGGTGAGAACCTGGAAAGGCTGGATCTGCCTCTTCTCACGATCCCAAGCCACTGCTTCAGAGTCCAGCACGCAGGACACCACCGACTCCTTCTTCACCTGGGGAAAGAAATGACAGACAAACAGCAGAAGGAGAATTAGTCATAAATGAAGGAATTACCATATATACTCAAGTATAAGCCGAGTTTTTATTAACAAATTTCACAAAGCAAATCCAAGAGAAATTCAAATTTGATCCCAGAGAACGAAATTTCCAGGGGTGGAAATACTACCCATTACCACTACCCATGGAAAATAGTTTAAATCATACCTTAGAATGATGTATTTCCTGACAAAATATCTTATCCAGCACATTTTGCGGCAGCCAGTAAGTGCTGTTGTGATTGGTCAAAGACAAAAGAATGGTCCAATCAGAGACGACCTGATAAAAGTGCTGTTTCACATACCGGTATGGTACCATTGTTTGGTAGTCTCATTCAACACGTTTTGTGATTAGCAAGAAGTTTGAGATTAAATACAACACAGACAGGAAACTACACGGACTCAGAAGAGGAAAAGAGCATCAAGGACTGGAATGAATTGTTTGGCGATTCAGACGAGGAAGAGGAGTCCGGAAAAGTTAAAGTCAGCTATTGTCAGTTACGCTAATCAGCTGCTGCAATAAATATCATGTTTACCGGTACCGTGGATTATTTTCAGAAAATCACAGGAATACTATGACAATACCCAGAAAAACAGGTAATTTGCTAAACAAATAAATTGATGAACAACATCAGGGGGTCAGCTTATATAAGAGTTTCTTTAAACCCATCTGAAAGGTAGGAAAAAATGTTTTAATTCACCGTTCCAGTAGTATGCTTTGGTTGATTGGTATGACTGTCAGTCATGTTACGTGTATGAAAACCGAATATATTAGCTCAAACAAGCATGATTGCCAGTAAGGTCCTTTAAAGGCCCACAACACCAACAGTTCCAGAACCAGCTCAAGCTCTCTAGAAAGACAAACAAAAACTCCTTAAACCTTAGCATGGAAGGGAGAAAAAAGGAAAATAAACTTTGGGAGGTGCAATGTAAAGAAAGATCAGTTTGTTGTCAAATGTTCTGGAATTTATCACATTCGCTTTTTTCCTCCCCCTAAATTTACTGTATTGCTACACTCCAGTTGCCAAGTCTTTCTCTGTAGTCTCTTCTCTATCAAATTACTAAACTGTACAAACACACCCCCTCTGTTGGTCAGATTTCCAAACTCTGCCAAAAGCCAAATGCTTCACTGAGACATTCTGCAGTTTGTTTCTTTGTTTTTTCTCACGTCTGCATGCAGGAAGAAGTTTGCCAGCTGAAAGATATTACTCTGTGCAGAAGAAAACCTCGCTTTGTTGCTGTATCTTGTGGGCAGATTATATTGACCATCTCTGCTGATTTTCAAGATCAGAACAAGCCGCTAATTATCTGTGCTACCAGATCCTGTTTGTAAGGCTTAAGGATGTTAATCTTTTTGCCTCCTGATCGATTTGGTGCCACCAAGTTTCCTTCAAACACGGCTGAATTTACAGCTTTAGTTTAGTCGTGGCGTTTTGAGCCAGCTCATCATCCAGCGTAAGCTAAAGGGTGATCAGCAACGACCAGTAAGAGATTCAGTGCAAGTAAGCTGTGTTAGAGGTTAGAGGGTGTGAGGCAACGGTCTCTCCATAATAAATCAAACATAAGCAGTTATGCTCGTTGGGTCATTAGGCTAATTAAAGCAATAATTACCAAATGTTTCTGTGTCAACATGGCTGCCTTCACTTCATGTATGGGCTGTATTTATATTAACTTCATAATTCAAAGCATTAAAGCGCTATTGTAGCTTGAAGAAAATGAGTTTTTCTTCATTAACATGTAACATAATGCATTGATTGCATTGCCAAATCAAATCTTATCATTTACTCTTCCCTCAAAACGTGTTATTTGTGTGACGTTTCTTCATTTTGGCAGACTGTATTCACAAGACTGTCGTCACAGAGCCAGACGCCACTATGCTAAGGCAAATCTAACACAGATCTGAAAGAGCCACTCATTATCGCTGCATTAAATTCTTACGGGAAACGCCATCAAAAACTACTAAATGTGACAGGCTGTGTGCAATCTGTCTGCAATCACTAAAAGAGACTTTCAAACGTCTTTGCTCTTGCATTTTTCCTACAGCCGGTGGGTCCTTGAAAGTCTCCCTGGAAGATGCTGACTTACACCTTGTTGCCTCAAGTGAAAATAGGCTTTTGTAAATGTCAAATGGGAGAAAATGTTCCCTTCAGTCATCACATAAGTTATAATAAGAAATGCATAACTAGCTAAACATTGACTGTATCTACTCAAAACTGGCTATGAATCTAAACATTTAAGGCTCCTACATAGAGTGCACTTTTTGGTCAAAGTTTTGGTCATCACTCAAAAACGGTGTTGCTAAGTTGCAATATGAGACACCTCCACCAAAGGCCAATTTAGTGTTATTGTGACAAAGAAAGAAACTTTGGACCAAAATCTCTCAAATTCAATGCAGCTATAACATCTATTAATCGGTAGAGATGGACAACAAGCTGGAAACGCGTTTCTGATTGCATTAATGGCTCAATCTGACATGCATCAAACTTGATTATTACACAGTCTGACAGATTACTAAGATTTTAAAAACACCTATCTCGCAGAGTATGACGTGCAGTTTTCAAGAGGCATTAAACAGAAGAGAAAGTAACTATGGTGGCTACACTAAATGAAAACACACGCGTGTACTTTTAATCCTGCTTATCAAAATGATGTGCTGTATCTACTAATTTAAAAATCCGGCTCCATCCTCAACGTTTAGCCACCGCTGCTCCCTGAAAGCACTTGACACTTGAAGTACAAGCCTTGATTCTTCTCTTTCCCATGACATGCAAAAAGAGCATAAATAAGTGATGCCCAAACTTTTCCCTTTGTTCAGATGTCATTTTGTCCAAAGCCTTAGAGCTTCAGCAGAGGTAATGAAGAGGCAGATGGGAGAGAGACAGCAAAGTAAAAAATAAATACAAGAAAGATGGGTTAAGGAGTGCAGAGAGAATAAAGAGGTAAGGCGAGCAAGAGAGAAGAGACTGCAAAAGGGTGAAAGTAAGAAAAGTTTTAACAAATAATGAAGAGAATGGTATGTGCACAGAATTAAAGAGGTGCTGAAGGCAAAAACAAAAAAGGTGACAGTAGACAGCAGTCAGAAGCATCATCAGGCAACAAAGAAAGAGAAAGAGAAAAAATGGAAGAGGATAGTAGGAGAAGGATAGATGATGAGGGAAAGGTTATGAAGGAGGATCAAGAGGCAAAAATAGCAGAGACAAATCAAAAAACTGGGAGAAAAGGAGAAATTACAAACAGGCAGCATCAAAACTTTTAAAAGGGATGAGAGAGAGAGTGAGGAGAGGTAGAAAGAGAGGTAGAAAGAGAACAGTGAGGAGTGAGAGCCTGCACGGTATCGCCATGAAGTAATAAAGAGACAGAGAGAAATGATGAGGCACAAAAAAAGAGAGGTGGACAGAGAGCAATAAGGTGAGAGTGAAAAACACAGAGGCGTGGAGCTTTGAGGAGTTATGAAAAGACAAGGAGAGAAAGAGAAAGATGAGCCTGCAAGAGAAATGTGAGAGGTCAGATGAAAAGATGGACAGAATCAGAGGATGAGACAGGAGACGCAGGTATTGTTGCCGGTCGACCAGTAACACAATTTTTACACTTTTGCAGCTGCAAACATCCACCTTCCACCTCTTCCTCGTCTTCTCAACTTTCCTCGAAATGCGATAATTTGTGTTTGGGAGTAATTGCATGACAACCTGGACAAACAAGCGACACCTTTGAAGGAAATGCATCGTTTCCCAAAAATGTTATCAAAACCTGATTAAAGGCGTCTGATATATCATGCTTGATGAAACAGACAAACAGTGCAGCACTTCCCCGAGGCCAGTAGGTGGAAAATTTGGAAACGCTAACATTCAGAGGATTCATTTCTGCAAAGTTTATCAGATGGTGTGAGGAATGAAAAGAAACCATTTTGCTCGTCTAAAATGTTATTTGCCTCTGAAGGTATGCTGTCAGACATGTTAGTTAGCAGCTGTGTCTCAAAAACAAATGGCAGCGATTAGATTTTGCTACAAATCCAGATCCAGGTGTGAATCCAAGAGATGTTAAAAATGATTTCTTGGCATTGTGGGACAGGGCATTTCTAAACGTTTTAGCTATTTTCTCATTATGTAATGCATTATCTGCATAAATATATGGCATATGCATCACGTGATTGTCACTATCTATTTTGGACCAGATTGAAAATTAGAAAATGTATTCAGTTATTAAAATATAGAGGACTGTGCAGCCTTGTTGGAGGTATGAGCTCAGAGTGTTTTCTCCTTATTTGATTAAGCTCAGATGTGTTCAAAAGTGGTCATCAGTCTGAAATCCACAACTGAAATCCTCAAATTAGCGGTCATGCAATGCAACAAAACAGAAAATCGCTGCCAAATCATTGTGTAAACACAGGCGAGTGTTTTTTTTTTGTTTTGTATTTTAAAGAAAAAGCCATATCTGAAACTGGTAAATAAAAAGTTATCCACTGTTGCCCATTTTACATTTTCTTTTTATTTTCCAGTTTCAGATAGCCAGCACTGACCAGCATCTCGGAGCTGTTGTGTTTTCACTGTTGCAGATGACACTGGTATTTGATGTGTACTACTTAAAGGACCATACCGGCCATTTTGCGTGTTTGAGCCTAATTTATTCAATTTTCATACGTTATGTTACTGACAATTATTTCCCAAAGGATAAAACCGCATTTCATCTTTCTTGATATTTTAAAATTACGTAACTTCGAAAAAATCCTGAACACACATCTTGTTTGTGATGATGGATTACCTATCCCAAGAACGTTTCAAGTATCAACAAGTTGATTTTAATAGCAGACCAGAATGAATTGAAACCAATGGCGGTCTGGAAGGCAGGAAAAAAAATGTTTAATTCACCATTCCAGTAGTATGCTTTGGGAAATGATTGTTATTAACATTACATCTATGAAAACTGAATATATTAGGCTAAAAAATGAACGGTATGGTCCTTTAATGAAGCAGGTAACTGTAAGCTGATGTATTCTCTGATGTATTTATCTTCTTGAGTAGTTGTGGATCTGAGTCTTCTACTGCTTTTCCTGTCCTTGTTAGATGCAGTTTGCCCTTTTCTGTCTTGACAGCGGTGGACACATTTGTCTGAAATCTTCAGTTTCTTGGCAGTCTGACACGTGGAATAACCTTCATTTCACAAAGCAACAATGGACTGATGTATTTCTTGAGAAAGCTGTTTTGTTTTGGTCGTTTTTGAACACAGAATTGAACTTTAGGAATACTAGTACCTGTACCTTGAAACCCAGTGAAGTAAAGATAATACCTGCTTATTTGAACAGGTGAGTTTCAGGTGTGCTAACATAATTACACAGGTGTCTAATAAGCAATTAGCACTTAAACATGATTAATTAAGGACAAGCTAAAGATGTTTATCATTAGGATACTAGAATAATGGCTGCTAAAAATGGAGTTTTACAGGTTTATGTGAATAAATAGTTATAAATTAGTAATTTACAGCAATAATAACCATTTGCAACATTATTCATATCTTGGCTGTACATTTAAATCAATTTAATTCCATCTTGGTGAATAAAAGCACTAATTTCTATCTAAAACATTAAATTTTCTGGGTGATTTGAACATTTTGCATGCTAGTTTCCATCTATATATTTTTGGGACTCATGAGTCCCATTAGGCATAATTCTCTTTTTGTCTGCAGGGAATTTATCAGATTGAATAAGCTGCTCTGTTAAGTTTCATTTAAAATCATTCATGTTTCAGTGGTAGTTAACAAACCAAACATTAAAAAAAAAATACTAGAACAGCAAATGAGAGGGAGATGGAGAAGGGAGCAACCAAACTCATGCAGTTTTATTGCTTCCTATTTCACTGCAGTTACTTAATAAAGCAGAGCTGCATGCTGGGCAGGAGCACGCAGATAACGCCAGACCAAATGCCACAGCTTCAGCTGCTGCTGGCTCTCATCCAGCATGCAGCCACATCCTCTACAAGGCTCCAGATTTAGTTTAAACAACTTGTTTTTGTTGTTCATTAGCGTGACTATGATGATTTAAAGGACCACACCATCCATTTTGCATCTTTGGGCCTAATATATTAAATTTTCATAAACTTAAGGTTACTGACAATCATTTCCTAAAGGATAAAACTGTATTTCAGTTTTCCTGATGTTTTGCAAAATCTCTTAATCTTTCAAAATCAAATATTCAAGCCTTACACCCACCTTAAAAATCCATGTTTCGCCTGCTAATACTTGCGCAGCCTTATGAAGTCACAGTCATTTAAATTTTTCGATAAACGCAGGTCTTCTTTTGGGACTATATTCCCCGGTGGAGACATACATTCACTCCATGCTTTTTATTGTGCTTAAACACTAAATTTACAAAACTTTGAAAAAACCTGAATACACGTCTTGTTGGTGATGGTGGATTACCTATCCCAAGAACTTTTCAAGTATCAACAAGTTGATTTTAATAGCGTACCAGAATGAACTGAAACCAATGGCGATCTGGAAGGTAGGAAAATCATTTTTAATTCACCATTCCAGTAGTATGCTTCGGAAAATGATTGTGAGTAATGTTACGTGTATGAAAATTGAATATATTAGGCTCAAACATGCAAAATGGATGGATGGTCCTTTAAGAACCTGCATTCAACAAATATATATATATATATTTTTTTTTTTGCTCAATTCTTTCAGATTAGGTTTTTGTTTTCCAATCATGAAAAATTTTCTAGAAAAACATTTGAGACTCCAGAGAGTGAATCACTACCAGGTTAAAAATATGCATCCCGAGTGAAAACCTCTGTAAAATCCAATGTAAAAAATTCAATGAAAAGGAAACAGGATAAGGTCAGCTAAGGAAAGCAAACAAACCTAAACGTTGCAGAGCTGATTCTAACAGGCAGACAGTCGCAGAGAGAAGGAGAGGAAGCAGAGAAAACAGGCAGAACGACAAAAAAAAAAAAAAAAAAAAANAAAAAAAAAAAAAAACAATAAAGAGTTTGTCTTTTTAATTACAGGACAGAATGAGATAAATGTGTGCAGCTTTTTATCCATGTTGCTGTAAAAGCCTCATTTGAGGCTCGCTGCTGAAACGGATTCCTCTCTGAGTGTTTTACCTTGGGAATGCGAGAGATGATATCAGGGTATTTGCTGGTGTTGTCCTCCTGGTTGCGGCTGAATATTCGCACCTTGCCGTCCTCCAGGATGTGAATCTTTGGTGGGGAAATAAAACAGTAAAACAAAAGAAATAAAATTCAAGGCTCGAATTTAAGGGAGTTTGTAAAATGGCCGTGTGAATAATGCAGGGAGTGACAGAAAACAAACAACTGACAGCTTTCCAGGCCACACACACACACACACACACACACACACACACTTCCTTGCNCACACACACACACACACACGCGCGTGCGCACACTCATGGTTGTTCATCAAATCCAAAAATCCATGTACATGTGTTTCCCGTGTCCACTGATTCCTTCTTCTTTTTCACTCACACACATCATCACACACACCAACATGTACAAGGGATGTATAAATGAGCAGTGTGCCATGAGTCCCCCTGCTGGCTGTTTAATATAATGTCCACTGCAGTGAGTCAAGGGAGAGGGGGAAGGGGGGGGGGNATCATAGGGCTCGCTCACCCTGTCCGCCTCTCCCATTCTCTCTCTCTACTCAGTTCAAAGGTGCAGCAGTACAGACAGTCAACCCAGACTGACCAAAATTAACAATACTGCTCGAGGGGTTCATTTTACAATCAGTCTCTTGTCATCTCACTTTGTGTCTCTCTCTGTCAAATTTTCTTTTCCTCCACCATTCTCTCTCTCTCTCTCTCTCTCTCTCTCTCCATTTCCTTCTCTCTTTCCTCCTCTCTCTCCTAGTGGGAGAAGGAGCTCACTCTGTCTGCAGGCCGAGGGCAAAAGCTGCACTCCTGTTTATCTTAAAAGAATAGGCACAGGCACAGGCACTCACTCACACACACACACACCATAAAACAACACCATGCACACACACAAGTAAGCACACTGTAAGAGAAGAGGAGAAAAAAAAATACATAACATACCTCACACACACTCAAAGAGCACAGCCAAAAGGTATATGCATACAAAATTCAGGAGGCATATGTTCGGTGGCAAATGTGAGAAAAACAAACAATTGTACCGCCACGTTGGTATATAAATACGCCTACATACACGTGCACACACACACACACGCACACACACACACACACCCTGACCTGTGCACGCTCCCCGTCATATTTGTACTCGCAGGTGAAAGCTGCCTCGTCAAACTTCTTCATCACCTCGCCGACTCCCTTGGTGGGGTGAGCCAACATGGGTCTCAGTGGTACGCCTGTTAGGCAATAGAAAGAGGCAAAGTAAACGGCTCAAGCGAGGAAGAAATGGAGGACAACAAAGTTTAAAAAAAATAATAAATGTGGCATGCATATTTCATGAATCGGAAAGACTTGATAAACTAATTCTAATTTTGGCCCAGAAGTAGTTTTTATTCATTTGTAACTTTTCTGCATGTGAGTGTGAAAGTGTGTGTGTGGATGAAGAGGCAGAGGTGGTGCTGACAGGCCTCCAAGTTAAGACAGTGAGGCAGATCTAAGATCAACGGGGAAGCTCAGAAATTGGAATCACACATCTCACACGACACAACAGCATCAGCATCACACTCACGGCTGCTTCTGCGACAAAAACCAAATCTGAAATGAGCTTTTTATTCTCATTTGGCCCCAAAAGGAAAGTCCTGTGACTCATTTCCCCTCAGGCTGCACTGCAAAGTTAAGCTTCAAATGCAAAGAAACTTTACGGAGAAATACATCTTAAAAAAAAAAAAAAAAAAAAAAAAAAAACACATTAATTGCAGTTGGAGAGCATGGTGCCAGTTTTTACAGGACAGTAAGTGGATGATGCTTTCTTAAATTCCCCAGCTACTTCAAGCATCTCACATTTGAAAATAGAACAGCCCCTTTAATGATTGTTTACCTGCCAAAATAGCTGCTAGATTCGCCTAACTGACCAACAACAGCCAATTTATTTTCTCCCAATTTAGTCACATTCAGATGGTGGCTGGTATTAATTTCTCACCGTGGTGCCAAGGTTCCTTATCACAAATAGCTTGACAGCAGTGTAATTGGGAGCTAATCCTTAGCTTAATGTTATCTTTTATCTTTCGGTGATAAATGGCTCAACTAAAATACCTGACTCACCTACGCAGAGCAGGATCAATAAACACAGAGCAGTTACTGTTTTGAACTGTGTAGCATCTGTGCTTCCTGACTGGCTGGTTACCTGGAGTGAGCTTGCAGTGACTGGGCAGCTGGTCTACGCCTTCTTTCAGCAGAACTGGGATGATGACATCGTAATTGGGCATCTCACTGGACGGGAAAGGGTGGGTAGGTGGAAGACAAGATTGAATGTGGTGGGGGGGAAAAAAAAATGGTGAAGCAGCAACAACAACAACAATGACAAAAATCAATAACATCCCAAATTAAAGTGAAAAGACTGAGTGAGCCAGGAATGAAGGAGAATGAGGGACAGGGCTTAAGGAGGATGAAGCATTGTAGTGGCAGAGAGGAGAGACTGTGAAGTGAAATGAGAAGGGTTTGTTTTGGCTTCACTTACCAGTAAGTCTGTTTGAGAATGAGACTCTTCTCTTCAATCCAAGCCCGTCTGCTGTCGGTGCTCATCCCCTTCCCTGCATCGATCACAGTGGGAAGGAATCCTGTAAGGTAAAAAAAAAAAATAAAAAAATTCAAACACATCTGAGTAAGTGTTTGAACATTCCTGTGATAGAACATTAGTTGGATGAAAGTTCAGAGGAACTGCAAAAGCTTTGAAATATTCCAAAACATACAGCGATGTGATTAATTGTGCAGAGCGGTGTCTCAATTTTAATTTCCACAATAAATACTAGAGCATTCTTTTTCACTTGCAATTCTCTTTGAATTGAAAGAGTCAAAATGATGCAAGCTTCAAAAATCGCAATTAAAAGATTCCATTCCCCCAATCAAGGCTAAAATTACAATTCGAACTTTTACTAAATATGCAATTATTAAATATACTATCATTTATTCATTATAATAATCCACTTCAGCAGAAGAAACAATCTGCTCTTAGTTGACCTGCTTGATTAAATAAATAAATTGTTAACAAAAACATTTCCACACTGGACCTCAGATCAATGCAAATTTCCCCAGCAACCTTTGGTCTAATTGACTCCTATTAAAGCATACCTCCAGTTGTGAATAGCCACGAATACTAATAAGCCAGGAAGGCTTTGATTTAATTTGGTGTCTGGTGCAGGTGGGATCAGCGCTGAGAGCAGCAAAGCAAAGCAAGGGATGACATGTCAAAACTTTCTCCTGGATGAATTCAACAAAACATCAGTACGAGTTTGAGTCAATCTGATGCACCCAATTACATACATATCGCTGTTTGTTTTTATTATACCATGCATTTGTTTGGTTTGTAAGTTAAATGAGTCATATTTTATAACAGTTACTTGTCACAAAGCCTGTATTTCACTCAAATTTACAGCTCAAATCCAAATTCCCTTCATGGTACATGATACATGATATGAGGGATGCAAAAACGTTTGTTGACAATTTGTCATCCATATTGTAATATTTGGAGATGTTGTTCTGCATTTCAGCTTGCTGCTTCTCCAAATTGGGTCTCCATGCTGCCGAGAAGCGTTCAGAATCTGAAAATGCAATCAAACATTGCATTTGCATACTCTAACGTAGCCGCCATAGCTGTCCACCAGGAAAGATTCACAAAAAAGGCATGGAATGAAGCGAGACAAACCCCAATTACTGAGATGCCAATTTGCCAGGGACAAATATGATCATGACCACTGTGTGCGTTGAACTATAGTAGGTGTAATTTTTACTTTAAAAAAATTACAGATGTGGCACATTGGCACGGGATTAAAATCACAAACAACTACCTCAATTATCAAAATTACATTAGATTCCCAGGTAATGCTAGCCCCATGCGACTAGTCCAAATTCCAAGCTAGCTTTTAATCAAGTAAAACCAGGAGATAATTCCATCATACCAATAAACTCACGATAAAAAAAGACACAATTTTTCAAACTCTAATTTCAAAAGGTAAAACAAACATTTGCTGAGTCCTTAAAGGACCATTCCACCCATTTTGCATGTGAGCCTAATATATTGAATTTTCATACACGTAACGTTACTGACAATCATTTACCAAAGCATACTACTGGAGCAGTGAGTTAAATTTTTTTTCCTACCTTTCAGACCACTATTCGTTTCAGTTCATTCTGGTACGCTATTAAAATCAACTTGTTGATGTTTGAAAAGTTCTTGGGATAGGTAATCCATCATCGCGAACAACACGTGTATTTTAAGTTTTGTATTTTAGCATTTAAGCACAATAAAAAGCTCGGCGTGCATGTATATCTCCACCGGGGAATACAGTCCCAAAAGAAAACCTGTGTTTATCGAAAAACTTTAACGACCGTGACTTCATAAGGCTGCATAACTATTAGTAGACTAAATATCAATTTTTAAGGTGGGTGTATCACTTGAATATTTGATTTTGAAAGATTATGAGATTTTGCAAAATATCAGGAAAACTGAAATATGGTTTTATCCTTTGGGAAATGATTGCCAGTAACGTAAAGTGTATGAAAATTGAATATATTACGCTCAAACATGCAAAATGGCTGGTATGGTCCTTTAAATGTAAGCAAGCGTCAACTTATCTGGGAACTTGTGATGGGCGTTCGTCATTATTTTTGACACTTTATAGATTATGATGACATTAACATCCAGGTTACCTTGTCCGGGCGGGGTCAGGCAGATAGCCTGGCTCAGAGCCGACAGGACGCTCTGCTCAGCCAAGCCGATCCTCAACTTCCCTGCCAGAGACCTTTCAATTAAAAAAAACAAGACAACGGCCGTCAGTGATAAGACCTGAGAGCAGCCGCGACCCACACAGCTACAAGCTGGAACATATTCATACAAATGGGTACTAATACAGTGCTGCAATATGTCTCCTTTTTTTATTTTTTGCATGCAGTCACACAAGGAGTGGAGCTTCTGTGCGTATGTGCGTGTGCGTTATTTTACCTGACTATGTAGCGGGCCTCTGAGAAGCGGCACGCCACAAAGAGGCCTTTGATGATGTCGATTTTCTTATTCATGGCCTGAGGCAGCCGAGAGGAAATTGAGATTCACAGAGGAAGAGCGAGAAGAGACAGAATGCAAAAAGACTGAGGTCACCAGCGAGCACACAACTCCATGTTCAACCCAGAGAGAGAAAAAAAAAAGACTCAACAGCAACGGGAAGGAAAAGGAACTAATTGCATGACAAATTCCAGCCAGATGATGACTTATTCAAAGGCTGAAAAACAACCTTATTCCTTCCACAGTACACAAACAAACAAATACTTCCTTCTTGAGCACACACAAATTATTTCCTTTCTTTCCCTCTATGACCCCAATGCTCAGAGACAAATTGAGTGAAAACATTATTTTCCAAAGTCCTTCATCCTCTAATGAAAATGTTTTTTCTGTGGCTCACCGAGTTCCCACTCATGTTGGCAATTTCCTTCAATTTGCTGAACACGCCCCCTGCCGTCAGATTGGAGGGTTGGAACATCATGCGTTGGTTGCTACGGGAACTCTCAGCCACGAGGCCCAAATCCCCTTTCTCTTGTGCCTCCGACTTGATTTTGTCCAACTGTCGCCCTGGCAACAAGACAGCGACAGTAAATAGGGACCACCTCGCTGGCTCATGAGCAAGGAAAGAAGGCAATGGAGAATAGTGTGTGTGTGTGTGTGTGTGTATTACCAGTTGCTTGGGCAAGAGCTTTCATCAGCACAGTTTCTCCCACACCTAGCTCCATCCCCAGGTAAGCAGGACCCAACTGGTTCAAACACAGGTACACACAACACAGCAGGTCATCTGCAAAGGGAACGTGCACGAAAACACAGACACCACACAAATAGATGTAAATACACAGCATACGTGTGCATGTGTAGATAAAAAAAACAGAAACTCGGATATAGGAAAAAAAAAAGACACAAACATAAAATACAGAGAAGGACAGACACAAACGTGCACAAAGAAACACACTAACACATGGCCAAAGTCATCTCAGACACACCAGACAATAAAAACACACACAACACACACTCCATGGGGCACACAAAGACATGGCTACAAAGAAATAATCTCTCACACACAAACACACACACAGTGCCAGACAATCACAATGAATCTCAGAAACACACACACAAACACAGACAGACGGACGAGCAAAGAGAAACACAACATAAAAACACCTACATATACTCATGCAACAAACACACATTCAGACACACACACACACACACCAATGAACTGACTCATCCTCCCACTTTTATGTGCACCCTGGCTTCAGCATCATCTGGTTGATAGAGTGGCTGGCTGCCAGCTGCCTGTGTAGGTACATCAGCATGCATTATGGGAGAGATAAAACACCATTTACCTGGAGAGAGCAGCAGCACGGAGCGAAACAGGTTCGACAGCGTCTCGATGTTTCTCAGCCTGCAAAATGACAACGGGATTGCTTTGAGACAAAGATGATGAGCTAAATGAATTTTAAAACCTTCCTATAAATATTCTGTGGTAGAAAATGAGATTTGTCTGGAGGTTTTAATAGGAAATGGAAGGCTGGGAGGCAGATGAACCGTTCATTTCTGAAACACAATACGTCAATTAGATTAGGTGGGAAAAATAACCATTCGTTACCTGGAAGTTCGTCATTCAATATCTTCAAAATGTAAGAAACAAGAGTTTCAATTTGTAGGCCGCAGACTTAAGTTACAAACATCACTTTAAACTTTTGATCTAAGATCATATAATGGTCCTGATGTGATGAAATTCTATAAATGCACCATAACTAGGAATTTAATGCAGTTCAGCAGCAGATTAAAAAAAAATATATACGTATATATCTGATTTATTGTCTGTTTCTTGTCATTTTTCAGCTAAAGAGTTATAAAGGAGTAAATCAGTCAGGTTTCCTATGCAGTCAGGAGAATACAGCTAAAGGGCACCAGCTAATGCAATTAAAGCATGAAACAAGTTGTAAAATACATTCATGCTCATGTAAATCCCCCCAAAAATAATCAATTTCCTGACATTTTCTGACTGGAATTGCACCAATAAAATCCCATATTCCAGAAGTTCCAAGCAGGAAGCCTGGCTGGTAAAATGCTTTACTGTATCACCTTTGAACAGACCAGCAATCACTTTTTCCCAAGTGGTGGGTACTTGTATTTGAGATAACACCTTTCTCCATATGGAGCTCTTACCTGCCAGAGTCTTCCTCAATCTTCTCAAAAGTGCGAGCCACAGCCAGGTACGGCACTCTGGAGAGCGATGAGCATGTGGTTAGCAAGCAGTGGATGTACACTGACAGATTTACGTTCACGGGATTTAGCTGAGTCAGCCGTCTAAGGGAGCTGGCGTTTAGTGAAATGGTGGAATGGGCCTGGATTCCAGATTACTGAACTCAAACAGGACAAAGAGCAGAGCTGCTGTATGACGGATATGAAGTTTGACGTGAACAAAAACATTCTATTATCACCATAAGCTAATAGAACAAACAGAAGAGCAGTGTGTCAACTTTATAGCACTCAAATCTAAAAAATAAGAGTTTCCTGTAGTTGATTTCTGAGCTAAACCTTTGGGATTTAAATGCATTAAAACAATGAATACTGCAGCGTTCCTGACATATCAAAACAGCATTTTCTTTATTTTACTAGGTTTTGTTTGCTTTTATGAATGTCAGAACATTTATTCAAGAAAAGGATCTGAAAGTCAACTCAATAATATCTTTATGCCTGACATCTGACCTCACGGTGTCCATATGCATTAAACGCAACATGTACAACTCCAAGGAGGTTAAATCAAACACACGAGATTCATACATGCAGGATTTGACCTCAGTCTGTGTCCAGAATCGGCACCGTGATTCCCACCGTGACCCTGATCAAAATTCAATGAATTTTCCATGATTTTCCATTATGAAGTCAGAGCACTTCCTTGGTCTGAAAATTTTATTCCTCCTCTTTCTTACTCTTTAATTTAGGAAGGTTACTCAGGGTTACCAGTGTGGCTTCTACTAACGCTGGAGTCAATTTTTTTTTTTTTTTTAAAAGATGACTTTCATCACTGTTGGGCGAAAATCATTCATCTCCAGTCTCAGCGATTGTTGTGAGGGGAAATTAATTTTGTGCATTATTGCTGACATCTGATCATTAAAAACTGAGAGTGGCAAGAAAAAACATGAGACGTGCAAATTAATGTCTCTCTTCAGACTTCAGTGTTTCCCATACACAGGCTTTACTTGGCCCGTCCAAGTAAATGAAGACCCACCCAGGTATCGCAGGACGACACAGCTTTAAAAACAATACAAATGTGACAGGCTGTCACACACACAGAGGCGCACACAGAGCGAGAAGATGAACCATGACATGTATATTTCTATTTGAAAGAACAGAATGGGATCGTGTCGGGGNTGGTGGCTTGGATACATGGCATGCCTGCCTACTGCCACAAGTACATTTTCAACCTGTGGGAAACATTGCTTCAAAGTTTAGTTACAAGTTATTTACCATGGACTAACTGGATACAAAACTCTTTGATTTGTGTATTATGTTTATGAGATCATATGCTTTGCTCCAAAATGAGAAAACATGACAATATTTTTTAGCTCTGCTTGAAATTCCCAAATATTACCTGATTTCTCAAGGTGGAAAAAAATATCCATAATCACTGGAATGATATGTCAGAATGATTCAGGTTTATGATTCTGCGTGAAGCAGCTGATTGGACAGGCGAGCAGTTAGAGGAAGGGGATTTGTACTTACTTCTGGCCTTGCTTCCAGCAGGCGTCGTCCACAGGGTGATAATTCGGCCTGGACGGCTCGTACTCTGTCTTACGTGAAGACTTCTCACTGAGGAAGAATACGGTAAGAAACAGTGAGTCAGTTGTTGACAGAATGATGGTGATTTCTTTCTCATGCAGTCTTTCTTTATTATTTTTGCTAGTTATTTCACATTGGAAAAAATATGAACTGCAGAAAACAGAAGAATTTAAAAAAAAAAAACACAAGCAGCAGTATATAAAGTCAATATACAAAAAGCAGATGGCAGCCAAAAAACACAGGTTTTTGCCTGAAAGACTTGCCAGAAACAGGAAAGAAACCAAGCAGACGCGTCTGGGTTTATCACAGGAATGAGACACTTAAAATCTTTTTGCTGTCAAAATTCATGTGGTACTAACAAAAAAAAGAGGTAAGAAAAAAAATAGGTATTTGGCAGTAACAGCTTCTCAAATAATGAGATCTGCTTCCTTTATGTAACATTATTAACCAGTGAATATTAGCTGAATGTTACTGAGACAAACAGAGAAGTTTTAAAGGACCATACCAACCATTTTGCAAGTTTGAGCCTAATATGTTAAATTTTCATACACGTAACATTACTGACAATCATTTCCTACAGGAAAAACCGTATTTCAGCTTTCCTGATATTTTGCAAAATCTCCTAATCTTTCAAAATCTTTGAAAGGCTCAAACATGTAAAATTGATGGTATGGTCCTTTAAGTCACAATTTTGGGTTCCAACAACTTGTGATGGGTGTCGGGTCACTATTTCAACAGATCAAGCAATGGCCGTGCTTCAAACACCACGCATGTCTCATCTCTAACTTCATGCGTGAAGCACAGACATATCATGGCGGGTCAGAGGTCACTGAATGGGATACACACAGTGGCTCCTGCAGAGATTGAACCCACTACCTTTCGGTTACAGGACGTCTCCTACCACCAACATGCAGGTGAGGTATCTTTTTCATCAAACCCAAGCTCCTTTTGCAGTCGTGCCTCACCCTTTCAAGTCTTTGCTCTCTTCCGCTGCACTCTTTGTCGCCACACTCGTCTTTTTCTCTCCCTCATTCTTGTCTGGTTTCTCTGTCTTCACTGCAGCTTTTCTGGGAGCTATAGAAGAAAATAAGTGAAAGGAAGGCATGTATTTTGCATTCTTTCCTAAATGATAAAAGCAAAGCACATTTACGGACGCGTTTTTTTTTTTTGTGCAAGCACAGAGCTATGCAAATTCCTCCCTCACCAAAGAAACTGCTGATGGGGGCTTTCCTGGCCGGCTCCTTATCTTTCTGCTCTTTTGCTTGTTTCGGCTCTTTTGCCATTTGACTTTTTGGGCTCTCATTTCCCTTTTGCATATCCTTTTCAACCACGTCCTCCTTGCCAACAGCAGGCCCTTTCTCATAATCCGTCTCCTTCCCTACTTCATTTTTCTTTTCCACACCTTCAGCTTTCTCATCAGAATGTTTTTTCTCCACCTGCTCCTCCTCCTCCTTGGCCTCCTCTCCTTTCCCTTTCTTCTTCTCCACCTCCTCGTCTGGTCTGCTGGCTTCGGTCACTGCCTTTTCAATTCTTTCTTCCTTTGCTCCCTCCTCCATGGGTTCACCAGCGTCCCCTATAGAGGGCGAGAGAAAGGAAGCAGAGTCATTGAAGAGATAAATGCCAGCAGATTTACTGAGGCTGACCTGTTTTTTGTGAGCCTGTGTTTGAAGATAGTTTTCAACATAACAGCCTTCTTCAGTAAAATGCCGCAGGTTATAATTTTTGAGGTTTTCTTTTTAACCCAAGACAGTCAAGGCAAGAGAGAAATGATAATATTGACAAAGCGGTAGCACAGAGTCCCTGCAGACAAACCTTAGGTCATGATGCTGGCTGCAAACTTTAACTTTCACATTCAGTCAAAAAGATTGGTGGAGTTACTTTTGAGTTTTCTACTGGCCAAGTTGCATTTTAGAAAAGAGAGAAGTTTTTGTTTTATTTTTTGTTTTTTTGCCAAACCACCTGCTGGGCTTCTTGCTATAAAATAATAAAAACTGATTAACTATGCTCTGATGATCTCACTACAAAATATTTTTACATTTTTGCCCTGAAGAATAAATCATGTCAGAATGTAGACAAGCACACAAGGCAAAAATCAAAGCAGCTTTGTTGGGCTCCAATGGTGCCTGAATAACCGGCCAATAAATCACAAAACATGAATCCCACATGTGCTATTTCAATAAGGCCTTTTTTTCCATCTATAACTTAATTTCTTACTATTCATATTAGTATTCATATCTACTGGATTTGTGCAGGTATAGCAGTTGTACAATAGGACAAATCATTCTGAAACTCGATCTTACTCTTCATCAATCAGGCATCAAAACTACAGGCAATCTGACTGCAAACTTATTTTTAAAATAGTCAAGATACTGGTACAAGATGCTAAACATGCTTTTTCCCCCCAAAATCTAAGGGCGTTTTTCACACCTACAATGTATGGTCAGATTCAATCAGATGAAGGTTCCATCCTCCTGTTCAGCCACCAGAAGTTAAAGGACCATACCACCCATTTTGCATGTTTGAGCCCAAATATATTCAATTTTCATACGTTACATTACTTACAATCATTTCCCAAAGGATAAAACTGTATTTCAGCTTTCCTGATATTTTGCAAAATCTTTCAAAATCAAACATTCAAGTGATACACCCACCTTAAAAATCGATGTTTCGCCTGCTAATAGTTACACAGCCTTACGAAGTNAAAAAAAAAAAAAAAAAAACCTGAATACGTCTTGTTCGCGATGATGGATTACCTACCCAAGAATGTTTCAAGTATCAGTTGATTTTAATAGCATACCAGAATTAACTGAAACCAATGGCAGTCTGGAAGGTTGGAAAAACAATTTTAATTCACAGTTCCGGTAGTATGCTTTGGGAAATGACTGTCAGTAAAGTTACGTGTATGAAAATTGAATATATTAGGCTCAAACATACAAAATGGTGGTTTGGCTTTAACATGTCTTCTTCACATACCGTGAAGTTATAAAAAGCAACAAGCTTATTTCCAGATGTTGTCTTGAAGTCTAATTCAGATTCTGCTGCCATAGTTTACTTGATATTCGCCCTAAATAATGACTATGACTAGGAAAGATGCCAGTTCCACCTTGTTCCATGTTATCCTGGCATAGTGAACTTTTTCCTGTTCTGAACTGCTTTTCCCAGATATTTCTGATTAACGATTATTCTCATTTGACTTTTGTGAAACCAAACCAAACTAAGTAGTAAATGCAAAACTGCAACAATTTAGTCTCTAATAATCAGTCTAATAATCAGTAATAATGATCATACTATCTACCAGGATCATCTCTTGAGACATTGTCGTATGCCACTAGCGTGTTTTTTAGTTCCTGTTTTAGTCTTATTTCCTCCCGGGTGTCTACACAATTTCTAAACTTTTCCAGACCTGAACAGGATCCAGTTACATTTCTAATCTTGTGCAGAAATCGTCCCCTGTATTCAGACTTGTAGCTGAGGAAAAGTCGTACCCGTGTTGTTTGTATCCGCCTCCACACGGGGTCGTTTGTTTTGCTGACCCCGCTCCTCCTTGACCTCGGCTTCCTCTCTCTGACTCTCGCTGCTGCTGCTGCTGCTCTCATCCAGCTTCCTTTTGGGGAACATCTTCCTCGCTGCACATCAGATGGAAACAGACATCAGATGGAAATAAAACGCATAAATTTACAACTGATCTCATGCCACAATCAAACAGAAAGAGAATGTGGTGATGAAAACCAGACTCGCTGCTAGCTTACTGCAGATTCTGGGCGAACAAAACGAGAGTCACAGATACGTGCTTTCCTAATGAAAACACTAATTCCAGCCTGAAAGATATTATGCAGCACAGCAGCTTAAAATTCCAGCATCATTTACTCTGTATTTTTGGGTGGAAGAGTTGCTCGGGGGGTAATTTTAATTTTGGTTTCACATCCACTTCTGTTTTGGTCCTAGTAAAGGTTCAAGCATAGGCAGCACTGCTAAGGTTTTTCCTTGAGCTTTTATAATGAAACACATTATTTCTGGTCAAATTACAAAGTTACTTGAATGTGTTTTTTCTCCAGTGGTCGTGGTGGAGTTGCTGCTGAAAGCGAACTGAGGAAACGCAGCAGCCATCAAACGCAATGATGATCAGATGATGAAAAGAATATGAGCCTTTTCCTGCTGCTAAAGTGGGACGACAGAAACAAAGTGAGAGAGAAGGCTCTTCCCAAATGAAAACAATCCTGAAATGCTTTAAACTGTAAGCAGCTTCTGTTTGCCTCTGATATATCCGACATTTCAAGTGCAGCCTGCTTTAAGACAAACATACACAGAGACCAAATATCAGCATTCAGGCTCCTACAGAATACATTTTTCACATTTATGTAGTCGTACATGTTGTCAGCCGCTCAGATCAGTATAAACACCTGCCAGATTTCGTGGCGCTTTGAAACTTGTAAGGAGGCAGTGGTGGCCTAAAGGTTAGAGAAGCAAACTCGTGACTGAAGGGTCGCTGGTTCAATCCCTGGCCTGGCAGGAAAAATCTGGGTTGGGGAGGTGAATGAGCAGCGCCTGCCCCTCCCTAATTAACACCACTGAGGTGCCCTTGAGCAAGGCACCTTACCCCCAAATGCTCCAATGGAGCTGCTCAGTGGCCAACAGAGNGAGGTGCCCTTGAGCAAGGCACCTTACCCCCAAATGCTCCAATGGAGCTGCTCAGTGGCCAACAGAGAAGTCTGTGGTTGTGGTTGCTTCCAGGTGTGGGTGTAGGTGTGTGAGCAGGGCGTTCCTAGAAAAGAGCATTAATGCTCAGTGAAACATTCCCTGAATAAATAAAGGTTAAAAAAAAAAAGAAGAGAGATACACGCATGTTGGCCCAGATTCATAAACGTTAGCGCATGATTTACCACATTGCTATGCGCAAATATCATGGTGCAACCATGTTCCCTCATTCATCAACACCTGTTAGTGACATATTTTAGCATTAGCCTTGGAAGAGGCATTACTGTGGTATTTCCTTATTTGCATGTCATGGTAGATATTCATAAAACAAACCCCATGCAAAAATTGGTAAATTTCAGTGGTATGAAGTCTGGGTGACATTTAAAACTTTATTTGCCTCACGTGTTTTAGTGATCAATAACTTTGATAAACTCACTCAGCTGATTAATCAGTTTTTAAATGGTGAGTTTTGACCCGATCTCAGCTTCACCTGCTGCGCTGTGCACGTCTGAGTCACTCACATACACACACACACACACACACACACACTGTGCAGCGCGNACGTCTGAGTCACTCACATACACACACACACACACACACACACTGTGCAGCGCGATCAAACTACGGAGGTTAATATGCACGTTTACCTGTTATTTTAGCGTCGGTCATTTAAAATGAGGATCTCTAGTTTCCTTCGCCGATTTATCGGTTTAAAACCAGATGAGTCAGGATAAATAGTGGCTGATAAATATGCAGCAGCTCATTAACACGCTGATCTTCACTGGCTTTTACCTGACACACCTCNTGGCTGATAAATATGCAGCAGCTCATTAACACGCTGATCTTCACTGGCTTTTACCTGACACACCTCACAGCAATGCTACCTTCATGTCACAGTGGTGTGCTGATTATCATAGGAGAAGTTTTATGAATGAGCTTTAATTATTACACCGCACATTTTGGTAACACTACACCCATAGCACTATTATTTATGAATCTGGCCCGTTGTGTTTTGTGTTCTGTGTGTTTTTTGGGAGTGAGGCAGCGACACCACACATGAAATCATCAGATTTGTCAGACAATTTTCTAACTTTCCGTGCTTTTTGTTCTTTTGCTTAAATACAGCAACAACAACATCCATCTGCATGTCCGCCTCCATTTTGGACAATTGAACCTGGTTGTGTATATAATAGAGGCTGCAAAAGAATCTAATCGGACCATTTTCTAACTTTCTGGACTTTTTGTTCTCTTGCTCAGGTAAATACAGCAACAAGAACATCCGTCTGCGTTTCCACCTCCATTTTGGACAATAATCGAACCTGGCTGTGTGTATAATTAAGGCTGTAAAAGAAATTAATAAACAATCAGCTGTAGTATTGGGAACACTTGCTCTACAAGTTTCATGAATGCACAGTCAACAGAAACAACATATCACAAGACAATTCAGGAAAAAAAACATGCGCTTTAAAGTGTGTTCAGCAGATGAGCACAAATAAGAACACAATGGAGTTCAGGAGTTCTCTGGTTTGAGACGAGTCCAGAGGTCAATTAAATGAGCTTTTTTCCAGCAGACAAACTCATGTATTCACATTGTGTTGCGAATATTTTTTCCCCCTCTTTGTGAAGCAAGTCTCCATTAGACTCCTGCTAATAAGTAATGAAATAAAGTTGCCTGAGGCAGAAAAACCATCAAACTTGATGTGGAGTCGAAGTTCAGAGTCCCGCAGCTTTTGAGGAACACTAATCTGGAGTAATTTGGCAGGAAAATGTGACTGACCGGTCTTGCGCTTGGGGATCTCAGAGGGGGAGATGGATGTGGGGGTGCTGGGGGTCCCTGAAGTAACTGAAGAAGCCGGTGTGGCTGGAGTGGTTGGAGTGACTGGGGTGGCCGGAGCAGGTGGTGGAGACAGAGTGGTGGGAACGGCCTTGAACACATCGTCCTATTGGGAAAGACAGGCAGGAGTTAGTGGTTGATGTGTGATGAGAGGCGGTAAAGGCTCAAACGATCGCTTATCACAGCCATGATTTGAACTGCACACTTTGCATAATGGAAGCTCAGTAGCCCCTGACAACCAGATTTGTGATCAATTTATATTATCCACTAACTGTGCAGAATCCTCTGCCAGTGAACATGAAAGTGCACAGATTTACTTTGGTGCCATTTGAAAAAAAAAAAGGAGAAAGAAACAGTATGCAGAATAGAAAAGTCAAACAAGAATCTCCTATCATAAACAGGAACATCAAAACCTGTAAAGCAAAGTATTTCAGCAGTTTGGAAAGTGACAGAAAATAATTCTGCAAACTCTGTACAACATAAACCTCAATCAGTGAGAAACATGTTTGCTCATTTAAGCAAGCACATCATTTGGAACCCCTGGGCTGGATAAACAGGAAGGCTGCTGAAACGAGATGCTACAGCAGGAGCTTAATGAATATCAACACCCAGCTTGCAAAACCGTTTTCCAAGAGTTGGTGTCGAGCCGCGTACGTGCAATGTCTCCATTTTCCCAATTATTATTATTGTTGTGCAAACTAAAATTCAGTGGTTGTGCTGCTCCATCACAAACGACCCACTCAAGAAAAGAGCATCGCATTTAGCAATTGAAAAACACTTAAACAGGCTTGGGATAGCAGTAAAATAAAGAGCATTTTTGTGACAGGAGGTTGTGTGTTTGAACGCAAAATGGTTAAAAAAAAAATCAGGGTATTTACAGCGAATGAATAACATTTCTTACTCATTAGCAGCTTCTATTAGGTGCTTTTTAAAGAGCACTTCACTTTTTTTTTGGTCTGATGGAGCTGCTCAAGGCCCCAGAAATTGTTAAAAGACGAAAGGTTAAACCTGAAGACGATCTACAACTCCATACGCAATGTCGTCCTTAACAACTCCATTTCTTTTTATGCCGCTTCGTGCCGGTGGTGGGGGGCAAAGAAAGGTCACAAACTGTCTGTAAAGAGAAGAGAGGGGAGTTGCCAGTAGCTATTGATTATTTAAAGAAGGATACTGAGGATTTTGCATGTTTGAGACCAACCTATACAACCTGCATCTGTACATTACTGTTTCCCAAAACATATTACTGGAATGGTACATTTTACATTTGTTTTTCCTACCTTCTACACTGCCATTGGTTTCGGTTCATTCCTGTACGCTATAAAAATCAACTTGCAGGCTTGAAAAGTGCTGTAATCCATCACAGCAAAAAAAAAAAAAAAAANAAAAAAAAAAAAAAAAGAAAACATCTCTTGAATTTTTTTGTTGAAGTTACTTAATTTAAGCAATCCAACTCAGAGCTAGCTGCACAGAAGAAAATGTATGTCTCCGCCAGGGAATATAGTCCCAGGAGAAGATGGCTTTTACTGAGAAATTAAAACNGAAAATGTATGTCTCCGCCAGGGAATATAGTCCCAGGAGAAGATGGCTTTTACTGAGAAATTAAAACAACCATGCCTATTAAAATCACACTAGTGCAGTTCCAGTTCAAAACGTGCCTGTTTGGAAAGGGCCGGACTTTATGGTGTGCACAGCAGCCTGCCATAACACGAAATCTAAAATGCAGTTTTATGTTGTGGAATGTAATGTGTACACGGGGAGTATTTATTGGGCTCAAATGTGTAAAACTACAGGTATGGTCCTTGAACAGTATGAAAGTGGTTATACTGTACAACTAACAGTTATAATTTCATATATTTAAACGATGTAAAATTGAATTCAAATTGAATTCAAATAAAAACAAAAGGTGAACTGTTCCAACTTCCTTTGATTAAAAAAATGAATAATTCATGACACATTACCTGAAAATGAGTAAGGAAAGTATATACCAAACAATAGGTGGCTGAGTGAAAGCCAAAACCAAAAAGCATCCCTTTTCACCTTCAAAATATAGCTTATTTCTGACAAATGCATAAACATTATGACTCATCAAGCCATTACTAAGGCTTTGTTTAGTAATGAGAAAACTATCTTTCATAAACAATAAGCGCTGACAGCTCTGAGCTTCATATCAGCCTGAATATCTACAACAGAAATGTAAAACATCTGATAGTTACACCGTGACTTTTACTCTGCAAATAAAAGCATCTATGGAGTTTCAAAGAGAGAGAATACATCCAGTAAAAAGAACGACTTCATCTTTCAACTTTATAACATCAGACAGCTGGTATATAAACTATGTCTGCTCTGTCTTTTTATATAATCATGTCCTCTTACACTCGCGCACGCGCGTGTATATGTGTGCGTCAGGATGCACCATAAAACTCAATTTATTTTTCACAAATGTCAGAGAAACTCCCGTCCGCACGCAGCATTCAGTGATCAAATCGACTCTGACGGCCGAATCAAGAAGCGTAAAGTAGCTTTTACCTTTTCCCGTTTCCCGGCCGCCTCTCTGTTCCCTTGTCCTTTGGAAGCCACTTGCTCTTTTACAAGCGGCGCCTCGTCGTCATCGCTGTCCAGGATCTGACGGCTGCGCTTGGCAACCTTCTTGATGGGTGAATCAGCCTCTTGGACGCCGTTCTGCACCTTGAGAGGACTTTTGACTGGTCTGGAGATAAGAGCAAACAAGTTGAAATGCCAGGCAATTCAAATGAATATCACCACCATCTTCACTTATATGGCTCTTCTCCAAAGCATAGCTTCAGGTTTTTTTTTTTATTAAGAATTAAAATACGCATCAAGACCACGGCAAAACCAAATAAAAACTGAGAAATATAAAATCAAGGCGAGTTGTAAAAAAGACAGAGAGAGAAGTCAAGACAATGACGGAAAGGTCACTACATAAAAGAAAGTCTATTAAAGTGAGTTTTAAGGTGTAATTCACAGAGGGTACAGTTACAAATAATGAATATTCAATCATCAAAGCAATAATACTGAGCTCAGAGATGAGAAACAAATTATCGTACCTTGTGATAATTAATACTCGTAACAAGACGTTTTACTGGCTAACACAGAACTCAGACTCGTACTGCATGAATATTCAAAGAGCGAGAAAATGTTTTTGAGGCTTCAATACCTCAATCAGTTTCAAAATGAAAGCTGCATTAATATACCAAGAAGTAATAATCTCCTACATATGTCTGCTGACACAATTAATCAATTAGTCATTAAACATAAAAATAACTAACTGATCAATTGTTTCAGTTATGTAATATGTTAAAGTATCAAACATTTGCTTGTTGATATCATTTCGATTTTTTTGACTGATTGTTTTGGCTTCTGGGAACTTTTCACAGGCATTTCTTTAGATTTGACACTTTATAGACAAACTGATTCATCTCTATCCCGTTTCTCTCAGAGTCTTGGTAAAAATGCACGTTAAGCTTTTTAGATGCGTCAATAGTTCTGCTGCTTCTGTGTTAAGTGACAAAAAAAGACAATAGAAGTGCAAATTCAGCATTCATCGATCATTGGCTTCGTGAAAAACTTTAAACTGGATTGTTTGATAAAGCTTATTGATAAACTAGCATGCTGGTATATTAGTTAATTCCCCTTTAAAACAATTATCACCAGAAGCTGTACAATTCAAGCAGGTAAAGTGTCAAATTACACACCAATGGCTACACACTTAGTAGAATTTGGACATAAAAGTGTATACACCATCAAATGAATAGCAGTTTTTTTTGGTTTTTTTTTTGTTTGTTTTTTTTTTTATTCAAAGCCTGAACTCAAAAATAATCATATTAGGAAAATGAATTAAACATTTAAAAAAAAAACAAAAACATAATACCCTGGATTACTGTGCCATAAATCTTCAACTAATATTTTGAGAAAGCACATTTTTTCTTTCTGAGTCTTACTAAATAAGTCTTGATTAGCTTTGCCGTTCTTTGATTGACTTGGATGTGTTTTGGGTCATTTTCGTGTTGGAAATTCTTCCTAAACTTCAGCTTTCTGACAGAGCTCTTGAAGTTTTGTACCAAAATAACTTGACATTTGGAGCTATTTATATTTCTTCTATTCTGCCAGAAGCCCCTGTCCCATATGAAGAGAATTAGACCCCTAAACACAACTTACAGACAATAACTTGATTGTTGTTTTTATAAGAAGTTAATTCCGTAGGCCTCTTGTCCTCATTGCCTTCTGTTTGTTTTCCCACTTCATGGCAGAAATACCCTGCATAGTATGAAGAATGAGTACTATGCAGACACTTACTAACAGTGTGTCCACTTCCTGTTCTCTGCAGAAGACAAGGAAAGTCTTACTTACTCCTTCACTGGCTTGTCAACTTTCTTTTTAATATCTTTGTCCTTGTTCTTGGGCTGAAAGAATGATCTGGTGGAGAAAAGGAAGTAAAAAGAAAATAGTTAATGTTACTGGCCTGCTGGGAGACACTAAGTAAATTAGATTAGTTATAAGATGAAAGGAGCTAGCAATTGACTGAGCAAGTCTTAATCAAGTTTAGCAAGAAGCTTTGAAAGGGATAAACAAATAAAGTTGTAAATTGATAGGCAGTGTTCGTGTAGGTTTGTTCATCTGACAAGGACTTGTTTGTCTTTTGGTTCGTCACGAAGTGAAACCTCGCATCATAACAATCAATAATGTTAATACACTCGGTCGTCATGCTAACTTATAACGTTAATACAACTTAATGTATCACACTTCACCTACCAAAGACCATTTATCACCTAAACGCGTAGTTAAACAAGACAGTAACAAGGTTTTAACTTTTTTTTTTCGCGTTAGCTAAATTCAGACGTACCAAGCTAGTGCTACCACCTAGCATAAATACGAACTTCTTCCGGCGTCGTTTCTCTACTTACGCGATGCTTCGCTGCATGTTGTCTTCAAACTCTTCCTTTAAATGAACCTGAATTAGTACTGGTAGTTATTTTTTTTAACAAAAAGTCCTACATCCACACTCTAAAGCAGTCACTATCGCGCTGCAGAATAACAGTATGCTTGTAATATTCGGCGCCAAAATGACATTCTATGCAAAGATTGGGACTAAAGAAGAAGTAACACTCTTATCCATCTTCCGGTCTGTAAACACGAAGCGGGCGCGCGCTCCAGCACGTTTACATGGGTTAAATCCACGATTAATCCTTAGTTTGTCAATATCTTTTATTATCAGTATAATGAAAAGCAAGAAATCAGTAACACATACGAGACCAAGCAAAAAATATAACAAAATTTATTCAAGAAATAAGCACGAAAAAAACTCCAACTCTGTGTACTGACTGTGCTTTTGACTTGTGCGTTACCTGTCTATTTTTTAACGACATATGCAGTATTTGGTGAAAACACGCCTTTCAGCTTTCCTACATAAACAAGGAGTAGTTTCAAGAAGGTTATTGTACCAGGAAATAGCGACAGAGTGATGCCTCTGTCGTTTTATGATTCTCAGATCTGAGTCTCTCCCGGGAAAAAGATGTGCTGTGAAAAGTTGGTTGGGCATCAAAGGCGCTACTGCCACCTACTGTGTGGGAGTGGTAACTGCAGATTCAAGCGAATGGTCCTGATGCTGCAAGACAAGAATTTTTCAGTGAAATTGGACAATCTGTGTATGAACTCAGCATTGATACACCTCTTATCACTTTCACGAAGCAATACTAAAGAAAAAAATAATTAAAAAAAAATGTAAGTGGAGTGTGCTGCTTTTTTTTTTTTTTTTTNTTTTTTTTTTTTTTTTACTCAAGCACAAGAGCCATTGGGGTTAAATACCAACACAAGAAAAAATGTTTCCTTAGTATTTCAATCCACAAAAGACAACATGGTCCAAATTAATAAATACAAAGTAATTAGAATGAAATGTCTATACAATGTGCTGCAATACTCAATCAGAGTGTGTCTTTATGAAATTTGAGGAGTGAAAGCGATCCATCTGGTGTGGTTTGTTCCTTTCCCTCACTCTCTCTCCCCCATCTGTCCATCATTTCCTTCTCTCTCTTGAATTTCTGTTCCACTCTGCTTCACTCCACCAAACAGGCTTTGACTGATGTGGTTCAGATTCCACCCTGTGGGGCTCTTGCACAGCCGACTGTTAGTGTTGACGTGGAGGGCTGTGGTGAGAGGTNCCCTGTGGGGCTCTTGCACAGCCGACTGTTAGTGTTGACGTGGAGGGCTGTGGTGAGAGGTGGAAGGCCTGACTCCAGCTCCCTCAAGTCGGTTCCTGGGTATACAGGGGCCGAGATGAAGGGGAAAGGGCCTTGGAGAGCCCGAGGCATAGGGACCGGCTTTGGGAGGCAGCATGGGAGAAGGAGGGGATGTGCCACAGGCTGGACCGCTGTCAGTCAGACAATCAGAATCAATTCAGTCACAAAGTAGAAGAAATATGAAGGAATTTAAATTCATTATTACATTGATGAAGCATACAGAGAGATGCAGGACACAAATTACAGGACCCACATATAAACAGCAGATTTTGAAATCAAGTTAAATTGTGTTAATTTTTTTCAAACATTAATTACAGTATTTGTATCTCCTCTTTTAATGCTGATGTTATAACATACCAGCAGGCTGTACATAAAAATCCTGAGCAATAATTCTATCACTGATAATCCTTATTGCATAAATTACATCCCAGTAACTTGAATTTATTAATTTGGTAGAATTCAAAAATTTTCTTTCAAATCCAGATTATACATAAAATATTTCTGAATTTTTGAACATCGTTATAAGGTTATATCCAATTTCACCTGAAAATACAGTACATCAGATTACAGAAGTAACACAGTTTCCTGAACATGACATGCTGCATTATTTAAGACACTTGAAACATTCAGGTGTTAAATGTGAACTGTCTGACGTGAATGTAAATGAAGTGGGAAATGAGTTGAATGGAAAAGCGTATTGGTTTTCCATTGGTGTTTCCCTGACATTTTAGCAGCAAAGGTGGATAAGAATGAAATCAGTGCAGGTAATACTATTTTTACTGCTTTTATTGGATTCTTTTAATCCAGAGGTTTTAATCTTAAAATGCACATAGTATCTGAAGTTTCTTTGCACCTGTTGGGGAAACACTGATGGAGGTTTTCTTACCTCTGTCCATCACTGACCCTGCTCCTCCACACAGAGGGAGCCCACTGTCAGCGGGGAGGAGAGGGAAGGGAAGTGGGCTACTATGGACCAGCTGGACAATGGATGAGGAATGAGTATGAGATGGGCAGGACGGACAAAATGGAAACATTGATTTTTCAGTATAATACAGTCTGACACTGTCTTAACAAAATATTAACAGCACCGGTAAGGCTTTGATGCCTCATGATATGATTTATTAATTATAGATTAATGCTGTAGCACAACAGGGAGCGGAAAAACATTAAAATAAGCCATGGGATAATTAAGATGTTAATCATGTAACTGAACAGGAAGGTGTTCCTGGAGTTTTGTGCACGGCTGAGTCATTTAAAATTGATTTAAAGCTTCATTGTGTGTTAGAATATGTGGCATTAAGAGTTTCATTTCAAAATGGGATTAACAGCATTTGCAGAGACTAATACCTGCTCTCACAGAATGAAGCTGAAACAAATTAAGTTGCTTTCTGAACCTCAGCTCGTGGTTGCGAGTGTAATTTTACCTTAATGCACTGGCTCCCCTCAATTATATATTAATAAAAATTTGGAAATAAATGACTTTAATTCAAGTCGGTTAAGCTTGTATTAAATGATGAAATACTTTCTATTGAAGTCAGACAGTTTAAATATTAAATGGCAAAAGTGATGTTTAGCCTCATTCCTAAAATGGATACACACTGTTTTAGAATAAAACTCTTTAAAAAATCTATGCTAATTTAAAAAAAAATTTTACTTCTTTATTTATTTATTTATTTATTTATTTATTTACTTACTTACTTATTTGGAAGATGACCACCATACCATTTATGTGATGAAAAAGTATTGCATGACAGACAAATATATGAAATGTTTTTTTTTTGTGGTGAGGATTTTGATATTTATATGAAGGATGACTGATAAGTTCTGAGCCTGAAACCTAAGGAAGCGAGCAAAAGCTGTAATATTTTGGGTGAATTGGTTTTGACCTGGTGGCAGGGCGGGTAGCCAGGATAGTTGACCAGTATAAGTTTGCTGAAGTTGAACTTGTAGGTGAATCTTTTCCCTTTGGTCTTGTGCAGGATTCTTTTGTTGTAGTAATATCTGAAACAGGCATAAAAATAATTTCTCATTACTCAAATACTTTACTTAAAAGTAGCAATGCAACAACAGGAAGTATGCTTCATTAACAGTCATTAGCAGTAAAATATTCCTGAAATAAAAGGAATCACAGTGGGAAAAAAGTAGAGTTTAAGTTTAGCCGTTGGGTGAAAACCTTGTATCTCCAGTTGGGATGTTCATGCACTCAGGTCAGGTTAAGGAAGGAAGGAAGGAAGGAAGGAAGGAAGGAAAGAAAGAAGGAAGGAAGGAAGGAAGGAAGGAAGGAAGGAAAGAAAGAAGGAAGGAAGGAAGGAAGGAAGGAAGGAGATTAAGACAGTAGGAAACAAATCTATCAGATAGATAGATAGATAGATAGATAGATAGATAGATAGATAGATAGATAGATTTATATCCTTCTGTGGGCATTTTACACATTAAAATTTAATTTGACAAACATATGTTGTTTAGTGAAATACATTTTTATTTACAACAGCCTGAGGGTGAAGCTACAGAGAGAGGGAGGATTATACAACACGACTGGGAACTGCAGCTCACAGGTGTTTATATTTGTGTGTTTCTGTGTGTGTGTAAGTGCATGTGCGTATGTGTTTGTGTATTTGCATCTCGTCATCTCTGCGAGCGTGAACTTGTGGATTTTACCTGAGTGCCCGGCTGAGTTTGTCGTAATTCATGTGTGGTTTGCCCTTCCTCTCCCCCCACAGCCTGGCCAGCCTCTCAGGGTCCCGGATGACAAACTCGCCCCACTCTCCGCCCCAGCCAATGGCCCCGCCCTCGCCTCGTCCCAGCAGCTCCAGCAGGAAGTGCCACAGCTGGACCTGTCTGGACCCGGGTGTCCAGGCTGGCTTGTAGGCCCATTCTGGGAACAGCACTGCTGCAGAGACAGGAGGACCAACTAACTTTTTATTTCATTTCCTGCTTTAATGGACGGTTCCATTAGTGGAAGCAAATTCTGAGCTCAAATAATTATTTTTTAATTGTGACATAATATGCTAATTTTTTCCAGTAAGCAAAAAAAAAAAAAAAAACNAAAAAAAAAAAAAAAAAACCTACTACTGCTGATTGGCCAAAAGCGACACTATATTATTTCTTACATACTTACTGTTACTTTAGTTTTCATGAAGTTACATCTGCTGTACACACTCTGAAATTAGCTAATATGAAACATAACATACAGGTTTTTCTATATAAGTCACCATCCCACACATACACACACACACAAATGGAGATGATGACTTATACTACACAAAAGCACACATGTAAGCACACAAACACACACTTACTCCTGCTCCAGTGAGGTGATGAAAGGTGTCCTATTGAGGAATTATAGCAGCAATGCATCTGAAAATACAAACACACATTAAAACACACATTCTAATCTGATAATCTGATAAAACTGCGCATTTTTACTTTAATAATTGTCATATTGAAGTTAGAAGTTTTTTATTTTCTTTCTTTTTAAAGGACCATACCATCCATTTTGCATGTTTGAGCCTAATGTATCCAATTTTCATACACGTAACGTTACTGACAATCATTTCTCAAAGCATACTATTGGAATGATGAATTAAAAATGTTTTTCCTACCTTCCAGACTGCTATTGGTTTCAGTTCATTCTGGTACGCTAAAATCAACTTGTTGATACTTGAAACATTCTTGGGATAGGTAATCCATCATCACAAACAAGACGTGTATTCAGGTATTTTTTTTTTAAGAAGTTATGTAATTTTAGCATTTAAGCTCAATAAAAAGCATGGAGTGAATGTATGCCTCCACCAGGGAATATAATCCCAAAAGAAGACCTGCATTTATGGAAAAATTTAAAGGACTGTGACTTCATAAGGCTGTATAACTATTAGCAAGAGAAACATGGATTTTTAAGGTGGGTGTATCACTTGAATATTTCATTTTGAAAGATAAAGAGATTCTGCAAAATATCAGGAAAGCTGAAATATGGTTTTATCCTTTGGGAAATGATTATCATTAACATGTATGAAAAATGAATATATTAGGCTCAAACATACATGATCATCGATATGGTCCTTTAACCCTAACACATCGAGAAAGAAAATATTAATTAGCTGTCCTGTAATATGTTATTCATCACAACAAAGCTCAGCTGTAACTGATTACAGCATTTTTATGTTCAAACATATTACTAAAATGACAAGTCTAAATCTCATTTGCACACAGAAGAAAATTAATCTCCTGTATAAATTGTTAAAGTGTTCAGCGTCACAAAGCGATACCTGCTTCTAAATAGTCTAACCAACATTTAAAGCACACAAAATGATTGTGTCGTTTAAAATGTGCATTTGAGAGTGTTTTGTATTTTCTATATTGGCTGTAAACACACATGGTCCACCCACAGTAACAGTGACCTTCTGGAGAGACGCCCACCATTGTCCCCGGAAGGCTGAAAACTCATCTAGTCAAGAAGTACTTCACATTAGCCCTTTCCCCAGTGAACGACTTCTCCTCTCCCATAAGCCCTCTTCTCCTCGCCATAATATCCTCTTATCTTCAAGCAGCACAAACTGTCTCCCCTTTGCTCTTATTTTATGTCTTTTTTTCCCCAGCATTGCTCTCACACATGACCATTCCATGGTGACAAGGACATTATGAGGAAGCTAGGAAAGGCAAGGGGAAGCAGTCTTATTTAAACAAAAGACATAAACACAAATTAAAAGAGGACAAAACTCTAGACAACTGTGCTGAAACAGGACTGCAGAGTAATGTGCAGCATTTTCTCTGAAATAAAAAGCATTTACATTTGTATCCCTTACTGTTTATTCATTATTCCAAAGTGTGTTTGACTGACACGAGCATCAGTTAAGTGCTCAAAGCATAAAATGCAAATGTATGACCGAATCAAAAATTAATATATTTAAATAATCATTCCAGTCAGGTACAAAAGGTCAAGAGAGTGTGCATTTTAGAAACTAATTTAACTAATTGCTTATGAGAATTCTCCTTTCCAATCATCTCATTTTCAATAATTACATGCTAATTAAAGACTCAAGTGAAATAAGTGAATTTGTCCTGTTACCTTGATTGGTGGAGAAGTGAAGTTGTGAGTCAGAGCTTCCTTAGATGAATAACAATGATCGGTTTGTCTGCCGGCCCACCTCAACTCTGTGAGGACTGAAGGATGGATGGGCCGAATCTTAAACCCTCTATCTCATCCAAGCACCCCCTCGCATNCTCTCTCTCTCTCTCTCTCTCTCTCTCTCTCTCTCTCTCTCTCTCTCTCTCCACCACCATCCATCCCTCTCCCCATCCCAGAATTAATGCTTAGACAAAACTAAGACATGTTGCAAATGCAGGCGAGATTTGACAAATTTATCAAGAAAATGAACTAAAGTAGTTTCCCTCAGTGACTTTGGGATGCTCTTTGGATGATTGTACACGTAAGCCGCAAGGGTGCAAGAAAAGAGGCATCAGGAAAGAACGATGCAGAGAAAAGAAGGACAGGAAGCAGGTGAAAGGATTGAAGCCTATTAAAGTGAGCGGAGAGGGAGATATGACAGAGGGGATGTGATAGAGTGGAGAGAAAGTGACACGAGCTTTTCTAATGAATTCAACACCACAGCTACACTTTACTTTCCACCTGACAGGAGCGACTTTGGCCAAGGTCAAGAGGCTGTTCAATACTCACAAACACACACACACACACACACACACACACACACGGCCACAGGAGACGACTGAAGAGCGCTGACGTATTCTGCTCAGACAGATGTCCTCAAGGTACTCCAGCATAAAAGTAAGTTTACATTTCCAAAAAAAAAGTATACTTCTAAAAACAACAATATAAAGCACAATAATAATCAAACAGACGTGTTACTGTTCAAATCTTAACAATATCACACTAGTTACTGTAGTTCTACCTGTGATGTGACCAAAGTGCCAATTATAAAAAGGGGTAAATAAGTAAAAGATTATATATATCTATATATCTATATCTATATATACTGTATCTATGTATGTATGTATCTATCTATCTATCTATCTATCTTTATGTATTTATGTATATATATGTATATATACTGTATGTAGGTATATATATGTATATATATGTATATAGATAGATAGATAGATAGATAGATAGATAGATAGATAGATAGATAGATAGATATAACTAGTATGAATAATGTTAATAAAATTAGTTAAATGTTGTTATTATTATTACTAATATTAATGACAATTTCTCTCACAATATAATATGTACCTATCTATCTAGGAAAACATGCTAGCTAGCTAGCATGTTTTTCCATTAGCACACTCCAAGTGTCTATTAGATAAAGGATGCTAAAAACAAAAGAGAGAGAGAGAGAGAGAGAGAGAGAGAGAGAGAGAGAGCATCAAAATGGCAAAAAATGTACATAATAAATATAATAATTATATTTTAAAAATTCCAGGTCCACTCAAAGTTCATGAAAGGCAACAATGCTGGAAAAAAAATCTAAAACATCAAATTTTAAATCCACCTGTAAACTAAATAAGGAAATAAATGTAAATTAAAGAGGTCTCAATACTCTTAATATACTAAAAATATCAATGTTATTTTCAAAGACAAAGAAAAGAACAACATTCATTATCAGGAGATTAAAAACATGAAAGCACACATCAGAGAAGAGGTGAAAACAGGAACACAGATAAACCGTGTGTCGGTTTTCAGATGTGACTGACATGAGTGAAGAAGAGAATATCAGGCTTTAAACCAAGATGAAGTTCATGTGTTTTAGGTGGATTTGCAGCAGAAAAAAAGGAAAGAGGAAAAAGAAGCTACCAGGAATCCATCTAGGCTTACAACATACATGCATCCATATATGCCCCCCTCAGCACACATGCACGCACACACACACACACACTCAAACCTCACCATCCCTCAGGTGTGATAGCTGACACCGGAGTCTTTTAATTCCAGTGTAAATACAAATACTCTCCCAGACAGCTATCAATTATGCATGCTGCTAATTGAGTTGAATGTTGTGCTTTTAGCTGCTTGGGGATGCTGGGTCACACGCAAAAAGCCTGAAACCAATCACACACACACACACACATACACACACTCCTACAAAAACAGCCAGTCATGTATTTTCAGTCATATACACACATGTACAAAAACATTTGCCCATGCATTTATTCCAATATATATTTTTGCACATGGACTCTACACATTGCACATTTACACAAGCGTATATATACACACATACACACAACCTCACAACAACGGAGAGGCCTCACACTGAGCATAAAAGCTGACAGTGTGGAAATTGAGCCTTCGGACTGATGGAGCCGCACGGGAGCAGACGAAACAAAGCGAGATCTAAACAAATGGAATGAATGCTGAGGCGGTGCGTCGTCAAGGGAATATTACCATAAAGATGCAATATAAACGCTGAATATTACAGGAGGGGGGAAACCCTCTCCTCTGTTTTATGCGCTTCCAGATGCAAATGGGGGGAAAAAAAGAAGGAAACGGGAATTCTGCCTCAGAAAAATAAGAGCTCATTCTCCGAGGCGTAATTTAGACGGAGGTTACGTAAAAAAATGGGCCTTCAGACACAATTCTGCTTTCCGCCGAGATCCTCATCCTCCTCTCCTTGAGCAGCATTATCTCCAGTGTGACAAACTGTGTGTGTTTGTGTGTGCAGGTAGAGGATAAGGAGGGAAGGGGGAGGAGGAGTGTTAAATCGGGATTTGATCCACCGCTAAAAGGACTGTTTGTTTTACAGCTGACGACCCCGGAGTTTAATCTGGTGCTTAGCTGCCTGCTCAGTCTCCTTCTCTCCTTCTTCTCTCCTCCTTCCTTCATCCCCTCTCTCTCTCTCTCTCTCTCTCTCTCTCCTTCCCTTCATCTTCATCCCTTGCTCACTCAATTGTATCATCCTCTCGCAGCGAGTTTACCCCCCTGAATCCCTTCATCATCCTCTCTCCATCCTCCATCCTTTGTCATCCTCTTATTCCTCTCCTCTTTCTGCGTAACACTGGGAGAGCCTCTGCATAATTTATTTACGTTTAACTGGATCCATCAGGTTGTGTGTTTTGCTCAAAATTAAGTGGTGTTACATCATACGTGTGTGTGTGTGTGTGTGGGAGGATATGATGAGGATGATGGTTTTTAGGCCCCCCAAAATGCTTACACGTGTGTGAAACCTTCAAATTTATGTGTGTGCATAATGCCATGGCATGTTGTATGTGTTTGTGTGACAGGAGAACAATTGTGAGAGTGTGTGTGTGTTAAACAGGATGATGGTATTGCACCAGATGAGGTCATGCTGTGGGTCTTAAGGGTCAAATCCTGTTAGAAATAAAGAGGGATCAGGGTTTTAGTCGGGCGCTGCCTTTTTCACTGCTGCAATACTCACTGATGATGTGCAAGAGGAACTCTGTGGCGTTACATTGAGTGTGTGTGTGTGTGTGTGTGTGTGTGTGTGTGTGTGTGTGTGCGTGTGTATGTGTGTGTAAAGCTTAGCACTGATTAGTTTGGTTTAGTTTAGCTCAGTTAGAGATACTGTATATGCATTAAAACAGAGAAGAAAGAGATAGAGAAAGAAAATTATATATTGTTTAGCGAAGATCATCTGAATATTTGATTTTGAAAGATTAGGAGATTTGGCAAAATAACACAAAAATGACTGTAAATACTCAACTATAAGCCGACCCCTGATTTTGACCAGCAAATTTAGCTTTTTAAAGAAACCATCATGTAAGCCGACCCCCTGATGTTGTTCATCAATTAATTTGTTTAGCAAATTACCTGTTTTTCTGGGTATTGTCATAGTATTCCTGTGATTTACTGAAAATAATCCACATACAGGTAAACATGATATTTATTTCAGCAGCTGATTACCGTAACTGACGGATCACGGCTTACCTGCCACCGCAAAATGTGCTGAATAAGATGTTTAGTCAGGAAATACATCATATAATTTAAACTATTTTTCATGGGTAGTGGTAATGGGTAGTATTTCCACCCCTGGAAATTTCCTTCTCTGGGATCTGATTTGAATTACTCGTGTATAAGCCAACCCCCCCGATTTGCATTGTGAAATTTGATTTTAAAAAAAACAAAAAAGCAAAAAAACTCAGCGCTTATACTTGAGTATACACGGTAACTAATTTTATACATTTGGAAAATGGTTGGTCGTAATGTAATTTGTATGTAGGTAGTATTTATTGGCCTCAAAAATCCAAAACCACCACAGAGAAAGTACCTAAAATGACCTGTTTTCACTCGGTGTGCACAGCAGTGCTGCAGCAAAGGAGAGAAAAATTGGAGGAAAGTGTGGTTTGTTTGTTTTTTTTTTTTTTTTTTTTNTTTTTTTTTTTTTTTTTTTGTCATTAAAGGACCATACCAACCAGATGTGTCTGTGCAAAAATTCAGCTGTTGCATGCTGATGTAACCATGTTCAGAAAGTAAAGGACAAATCAAAAACTAGGGCCGTTCAGGACCCGTGTTTGTTTTTATAGGTGTGAACGTCAACCTTGACAATGTTTAACACATAACCCCTATTCTTTTACGTTATAAAAATGATGGAAAAAAAAAACCCAAAAATAAAAAAACATAATGTCCCTTTTAAAGCAGGTTTTGTTTTGTTTTTTTTAAATAGGGCCACACATTAGTGCCACAAATCACCGTACCGTATGTGAAATTATTCTACCAGAGATACAGACTTGGTAGTTTTAATATGAAACAGTAAAAGTGTCTCCACTGCAGGTTGGTGGATAATTGTGGTGAGTGAAAGCTGTGATTAGAGCAGTCATCCATTCTCTAAACTGGGATAATTCCTAGTTATTTAAATTACAATGAAATCAAACCATTTCTCATTTTGCTGAACCTAAATGTCTCCAATTTGAGAAACACTAATTTAAAGCTTTGTACTGTGCTTTGCCACGTAATTTGTTTTATCTTGTGCTGTCATCATTTTTTGAAAAAGTGCAGCTTTTGCTCCTTCTTCTTCTTCTTTTTTTTCACAAATTGTTGGAAAAAAGCTCATCATTTTCTCACACAGCTTGGCCCCTGTCGGCCTCTTGAGTTTCATGCGGATATATTTTTGCCTGGACACAAAGAGATGGAGGGATTAAGGACACTGAGAAACCTTTCAGAAACCACAGATCCCCAGAGAGCCACGCAAACCAGGCAGGCTGAGAGATGAGAGGAAAAAAAGAAAGAAACGATGAGGAAGACAATTGCTCCTATAACCTTCTGGCTTTAAGTGGCTTCAGCTCAAAGGGCATTAGCTTGCTTTCTGTCTGCAACACACACTCCAATGCCAAACTCCCTTATGGCTTCATTTTAACGTCCTTTTATTCATATAATTTTCCATTTAGGGTATTTTATTGTTTACCTCCATAGGGAACTCTCTAATTTAGTGTTTCCTTTGTCGCCTCAGTAGTTTTTGAGTTGAGGTAGTGTTTGGTGACATTTTACCTCAAAAAGGGCTCAGCATTTAAATCAGGAAGCAAAAAGCAGATTACATTAAAGCCATTAAGCCCGTTGCTGAAGGAACCTTTTGTCTTTGTTTTTGTGCTTTTCTGGCTTTGTGATGGTCAGCTTCATTTATTGTGCTTGTTCAGTGAACTACAGCTCAGAGTTTTAATATCAAAGACAACTTTGTGCACAATTTCATATTCAGTTTGGAAAACTTTTTTGTCATTAGTATCTAAATAATGTAAACTTTGGGGAAGTCTCTGCTTTGAGGTGAATTGTTTTTCAGACAGAAATGCAGCAATTAAACATACCAAAAGTTTTAACGTTAAGACAAAACTTTTGCATTATCATTTGACATATGATGAAGATTTCAGTGTTGTTTTCATTTAGGGGTTAATTTGAAATTTTTGCAATGCGTTAAAGGACCATACTACCCATTTTACATGTTTGAGTCCAATATGTTAAATTTTCATACATGTAAGGTTATTGCCAATCATTTCCCAAAGGATAAAACTGTATTTCAGCTTTCTTATTATTTTTAGCAAAATCTCTTAATATTTCAAAATCAAATATTCAAGCGATACACCCACCTTAAAAATCCATGTTTCNCAAAATCTCTTAATATTTCAAAATCAAATATTCAAGCGATACACCCACCTTAAAAATCCATGTTTCCTCTGCTAATAGTTACGCAGCCTTATGAAGTCACAGTCATTTAAATTTTTCGATAAACGCAGATCTTCTTTTGGGACTCACTCCACGCTTCTTATTGCGCTTAAATGCTAAAATGATGAAACTTCTAAAAAACAAAACCTGAGTATATGTCTTGTTGGTGATGATGGATTACCTATCCCAAGAACGTTTCAAGTATCAGCAAGTTGATTTTAATAGCGTACCAGAATGAACTGAAACCAATGGCGGTCTGGAAGGTAGGAAAAAGTCTTTTTAAATTCACCGTTCCAGTAGTATGCTTTGGGAAATGACTGTCAAATTATGTCTATCAAAATTGATTATATTAGGCTCAAACATGAGCAAAATGGATGGTATGGTCCTTTAAAAACACCCACGAGGCCAGTGAGCATGTGTTTGGTGGCTAGCAAGCATGTTTGACGACTAGCGAGCATTTGGCAGCTAGCAAGCGTTTGGTGGCTAGCTAGTGCATGTTTAGCCAGCCTACGTGTTTCTCAGTCTGTGGGTGTTTCCAGCTCAGGTCTGATGCAACTGTTCAATCACAACACAGCAGACTGTTTAGAAGGACTGTTTTAAAGAGACAGTACAAAAAGGCTTGTTTTCATTCAGTATGCACAGCAATGCCCCAGCAAAAGAGAGAATGCATAGCAGAATGTGTTTTTTGCACATTAAAGCATTGTAAAGGTTTCAAAAGAGAAAACAACATGGATATCTGTACGTTATGTTCCCTTTAAAACCTGCAATTTTTTTTGGCAATTGGGAGAGAACCGTGATTAAATCTTTAACCGTCGGTCCAAACTCGTGGAGCTAGATTGCAGTATGAGACACGTCCACCAATGGGCAATTTAACACTCTTGAGACAAAAGACAGACTGATCCAAAATTTTGACAGAAATTTTGGATTAAAATCTCACAATTTGGCTGCTGATACATGACAAGTTGATGATGCATTTCTGCTGCAGTGTTTTCCTGCTTTCAGCCCTGATTCTCCAGGCGTTCATTATACAATCCAACATGACATGAATACAGCTAATGATGTTTTTGCCAGCTTGCACAGTGTGACCTGCAATTCATAAGGTCCTGTTACTGCAGTTTGCAGAAGACACAAGTCTTAGGTTGGCATAATGGTCACAACACTTTTAGTAGTCTAGATCAGGGATGGGCAACTGGTGGCCCGTGGGCCAGATATGGCCCTGCAGCTTTAATCTATCAGGCCCTCGGATGACTTCTCAATAAAACTGAAAATTATAAAAAGTGTTTTCCTTTGTTATTACCACCACCCTCGGTTGCTCAATCATTACTGATGCTGTATTAACTACCATCCATTCCATGGTAGCAAAGCTTTCAATAAGAATAAAGTCGGGTCGGTCGGGTTGTTAACACGTTAATATTGTGTTTATTTAATGTGTGGCCTTTTGACTGTGAGAATGAAATTTAATTGCCCCCCATTCTCATCAAAGTTGCCCATCCCTGATCTAGATCTTCCACATCATGGGTCTAAAACCACGTGCCATGAAGGGCCAAAAACTATTCTGGTTTTTAAGCAGAACTTTAAAATCCTTAATAAGCCAAAGAAACTCAGCAATCATACTTCAGCTTCTCATATTTGGTTAAGATAGCAAGGAAATCATGAAATGAATTGGATCAATTTCCATAAAATGATGATGAAATGAACATGTACATCAGCAGTTTTGTACGTCGTCATGTCTTTATTGGTGTGTAAACAAACTCTGAGAAGAGCATCAGTCAGGATCTTGACTACTGGTTTTATGAAGTTTTTCTTTTGAAGTCATGATCACGAATTTGCAAAAAAGTCTGTGTATACAAAAAATTTAATCTTGTGTTCCGTTCTATAATCTTACTTTTACTTTTTTCTAGTTCCGCTTCACTTGATTATAAAGGAAAGTTTAAATATGTGAACACTGGCAAATCACAAAAGTTCTTTGACAGAAATCAAAATATTTTCACATTAATGGAGCTTTTTCATAATAAATAAGATTTTAGGACTTAATACAAGGCTAAATTTATTGTTCAAGTGGCTTTTTCCTACAGTGTCTGTAATAAATAACATGATACTTCCATAAGAACGGTCACGTCTGTTACCTCAGTTCATACCAGTTAAACTTTATCTCATCTTACTGGGCATCTGGAGCATTTCTCAGTATAAGGTGCTGGGTGTGTGCGTGTGTGTGAGAGTGTGTGTCTGCATCTGGAATGTAATCAATGGTCAAAATATTGGAGTACGCTGAGTGTGTGTAACACGTTTATGGTTTGGATGTGAGCGGATGTCCAGATGCTTTATCAGGTTAGTAGTTCATCAAATCATTAAATATGTAACAGATGAAGAGCTGCAAAAATAACCTTCTTAAAAACAACAAATAAAATGTCTCCAGCAATCACAGCTATAGTGTTAACATAATTTGCTTAGTCACTTCCTTTACATCAACAACAAATATATTTACAATAAAAATACATAAATCATAAAAGAACTGTTACCACATTCAGAATTACAGACAAGTCTTTGTAGTGAAATGTAACATGTCGTGTGTGTGTGTGTGTGTGTGAACTGACCTCTTGTATTCTGACTGTCCGATATTAGTTTGAAATGTGTGCAAGTTTGCTGGAGTGGGTGGAGTTTTCATATTTTGCAAATATTCCACTATCTTTAAGGTGGAAGTTCCACCTGCACGTCATATTCAATGACGGAACCGTTATAACGACCAATCAGAAAGCTCAGCAGCAGCCTCTGTCTTCAATGACACACATATTTTAAATCTGAATGGTCCCAGTGGGAATCAAACCCGAGTGTAACACAACAAGTTTACATGTTACATCAATGATATTTGAGCTCAAAAGCGTTTATTCCATGTAGATGTATCGCAAATTTGACTTGGTGTCAGGGAGAATGTTTTCAAAGTTAGGCCGGATTCACATGCTAAGCGTTAGCGTTGCCGCTGACCTGGGCGTTCAGTGTTCTGCTTGCACATGAGCGGAGTCTGAACAGCGCCGCTCAACCTCGCACTGACAGGAAGTGCTCGTCGCTAATGACAATTTAACGGTTACCATGGACTGTAAAGACAGGATGTAGCCTAGATGCGATCTTTGCACATTTATTGTTAAAATCAGATTTTGGTTTTGACTCGGGTAGCGACATAGACATCGCAAAAAACAAAAATGCTCTTCTTATTAGGAGAATAAAAGTGAAAAAATGGTGAATGTGGGTGCTCGAAACTTCACATTTTAGACATTATATTAACAATTTCCAAACCTGACGTCCGTCTGACTGCTGACATTTTGCCAAGCAAGCGCCTTTTTTTTTTTTTTAACCAGATCATGGTACGATTTTAAAGTTGTGTTGTATACTCTACAGATTATAAGTTTCTCCTCCATTGTTGTGGCACTTCTGGTTACGTGATGTACAGCAGCGCTTTGATTGGTTGTGCGTTGGAAAGGTCAGTGTCGGAAAGGTCAAAGATCATTTAAATGAACTTTGAGCACCACGTCAAAACAGAGAATCTGAGCGTCGTGCGGAACTGAAGGTGGAGTGACGCGACGTTAGGAGTCACCGCTCAGCTCCCAATACACAATAATGGAACGCCCAGGTCAGCGCAATGCTCAACGCTTAGCATGTGAATCCAGCCTTAGTCATTTCTGCCTATTCAACCTCAAACAGACACCTGAAAGTGTCTCAGTCCTCCCAGACCAAACATGCTGCAGTTTGTGATGAATACGAAGGCCAAACAAGACCAAAAAAAAACACAGATTTGAGTCTAAGGAGACAAACATGGACGTCTAGTATTAGTTTCCCGTTTCGCTTCGGAAAGCCAAGGCAGAACAAAACGAGATGAGGTGAAACCAAATGGGAAAAATACAGCAAAGTGAACATGTGAGCGTTAGTTTGGACCAAAGATAATGTGCTCAACTTGCATGCAAAGTGGCAGAAAAGGGCCATTTTTTCCCTTTACGGAATCAGCAAGGACGACAACGCCGAGGATAATCCGTTTGTGGTTTTGTCCTTGAAGAGAGAGGCTGAGATGCCTTTCACAAAATGGTTCCTGAGCTGTACAACTCTTAAAAAAAAACCTCCTTTGTTGTGTGTGTGTGTGTGTGTGTTGAATTTGTCTTCCACANAACTCTTAAAAAAAAACCTCCTTTGTTGTGTGTGTGTGTGTGTGTGTTGAATTTGTCTTCCACACCTCGTTTTTTTAAGGCTTTCAAGCTGCTTTGGATCAAAGTCAGTCCCGGGGCATAATTCAGCGTAAACACTGAGTTCAGAAACATCACAGCCTACCTTCGCGTTTTCCCAAATTCATTTTTCAACACCTACTTGATCTTCTGATTCAAGGACGTTCCAGCCGCTCATCTCCTACTGGCATCTATTTGTTAGCTTCGTCTGACTTCATCGCTGCTTTCACAAAATAATTTTTCTTGTTTTTGAAAAAATGGTCATGAAAGACTAAGTGTACTGACAAATTAGGATTGAAAAGGGAGCGTCCCCCTTCCCAAAAAGAACCCACAAGGGCTATTATCATCTAAGACAGGGGTGGGCAACCTTTTCTATCAAAAGAGCCATTTTTGGGGGAAAAAAAAAAAAAAAAANGACAGCCTATTAAGTCTAAATTAGCCTATCAACATTACTCATAGGTGTAAATGAGCATTTATTAAAATCTTTTACCATGTGACTACTCTGCAGTGGACTATTTATGATTATTTGGTACTTTAACTTTGCATTTTCATTACAATAATACCATGTTTTGTTGCATTTATGAAATTATAGAACTATAGATGCTCTCAAATTATTATTATTATTTTTTTTAATATTCGTCAACTAAAATATGCATCATAGCCTACGTCTACCGCCCGGTGCCTTTTCCTTTTAATTTCGCCAAACCTCAATAGCAGTGGCTAGCATGTATCCACATAAATGGCTAGTCTTGAGTCTCCCTAACTATGGATTACTTACAAGGATAAATTAAACGATAAATGAAAATTAAAATGTTAAAAAATAACCATTGTTCATTTCCATACAATTCATTTCCATCTAATTTTTTGTCAAAGCCACAGGGAGCCACAAGAGATGGGCAAAAGAGCCACATGTGGCTTCGGAGCCGCAGGTTGCCTACCCCTGGTCTAAGACTATTGAGCCCTTGTCTTAGAAGTTTGCAGGTTTGCAACAGATGTGCCACAGACTAAAGCATAATAATTTATAAACAGCACGAGGGGAAAGTGAGAAAGAAACTGTTAAACTGTTAAAATGAATCCCACACTGGCCACAAGATTAGAATAGTTAAACAGTACATCAGGCTATATGCATAATCATAATTACCGACAGATATATAGCAGTCGCATCAGCCGCCTTTTTTTGTTGTGTGTGGCAACCATCCAGTTTTAGAAACACGTCGGACTAAAAGGGAAAGGAGAGGAGGAGGAGGGCAACATTTCTTTCTGGGATTGGATTTAAATAAATATTCTGCTTTATTCAAGCCATCTTTCCTCCTGCCTGGCGGCTTGGGGAGAGGGAGCAGCGGGGTCGGGGAGGCTCTATGTGAAGTTCTGGAGGGGCTGGCTGACCCTCATGCAGGTCCAGTAGAAGGCCCGACCCAGGGTGAGGAGAACCAGGAGGAGGAGCACGGCCCAGGAGGCGTAGATGCCCGGGTAGGTCTGAGCCTTCGCCCACGTACCGGCCTGGCAGGAGACACGGGCACATAACAGAGGAAGTTCTAAAGCAGGGTGGTCACAAAGCCTTTAAAAAGAATTGTAAGCACATTCTGAATGCCTTAGATTCAGCACAATTCCCATCTGGTTAAATGCAATAAACCAGAGTACTAAACCCACTGCTGCACTTGAATTTATGTTTTATGCTTTATAGTGTAACGTATTCATGCTGCTGCAAACTGTGCAAAATCCCAGCCAAGTGTCCACTCTTTAGACAGATTAAAGACGAACACGCGAGGTTATTGATTATAATATTACGACAATTTACAATCCAACTTGAATTCCCTTATGAGATGTTTTCATCACGGCAACGGGAACATCACACGCAGGCGGCGAGAACATTTCGTTTAGTTTATGTGTCCGTAGTCTGTGCAATGGAGGCATTAATCTTGCTGCAACATGGGAGAATTCAATACCTCTGCATCAAATTTTCATGGGAAAGCAACATAATAAACACATTAAATATGACTAAAGGGTAAGAGAGAAAATAGTTATGCCATTAAGTTTTAAGTCTGGAGCCGCTCTGTGGAAAATGAATTCAGGAAGATGGCTTTGAGAGAACCCACGGGGACTCTCAGAGAGTACGAGGATGGGAAAACAGAAGAATAAAGCTAATTTGTATATAAAAACTCAAGGCACTTATTTTCGACTTTATGGAAGCCGATTTAGGAGAAAAGTATTCTTGTCACTAATATTGATTGCGCCGCTCCTGGGACTAACAACAATTCTCTTTTTTGACGCTCAGAGATCGACTCTGATCTGGCTCGGCTGATTAATGGTATCAAAGCTAAACTAGCTTCCTGTGTGTTGTGTAATGTCCACACAGGAGAAACATGTGGAAGATGCTGTAATTAAATATGCATAAATGAAACATGCACTTGGCTGGGGAAACTCTTCAGCTGCAGAAAGGTGCAGCTGTTACTGTTACAGCCATGAAATCTCTACCCTTATTTCTTAATTGCAATCATATCATCATTATCATATAAATGGTCTGTTGCTCCTCATCGGTGGATACCTACCAAAGTTATTAATGCAAAAATCTCAAAACTCACACTCCTATGCCATGTCTGACCATCAAAACCTTCTGATGGATCACAGGCTGATTCAGTGTTTTAATACACCAATGTGTAAAGACGTTGTTAGCTTACAGAATATTCATTGCCTGCATGTTGGAATATGGAAAAGCACCATTTAGCTTATTTTGCTTTATTCTGACCCATGCAATTCTACATTCAATGCAACTTTTTCATTTGGTGGCGTTTCAGTGATTTGCTCGCTTGCTCCCTCTGCTGGTTGTGAAGCACAGTGTATCCACTTTCCCTTATTGCTGTACGTGTGTGTGTTTGTGTGTGTGCAGATTTAGGTATTGTCCCTACCAACATTTTTATTAGGTAAAGTTTGTTTTACTTTAGACGTTCCTCAGATATTTGCTATTTAGAATGATAAAACGAGATACGATATAACCTCTAAACAGTAGTAACAGTGGTAGTATCTCACAAGATACAAGCAATAATTCACACATTAATGCCATTTTCCTTGTGTGTAACTGATAAGAATTCAATTAACACAATACTGCAACTTCAGCTTTGTAGGAAGAAGTCACCATCCACTTTGGTTAGGGACCGCTGAAAAAGTGCAATCCTTAAAAAAATGTAGGCAACCAGTTGGACAATATATTAATTTTTGCTTATAAATCGATGTGACTTTTTTGCTTTTAAAGGACCATACCACCCATTTTGCATGTTTGAGCCAAATATATTAAATTTTCATACATGTAAGGTTACTGACAATCATTTATCAAAGAAAAAAAAAACGTATTTCAGCTTTCCTGATATTTTCAAAATCTCTCAAACTTTCAAAATCAAATATGCAAGTGATACACCCACCTTAAAAATCCATGTTTCTTCTGCTAATAGTTACGCAACCTTATGAAGTCACGGTCCTTTAAATTTTTCCATAAACAGGTCTTCTTTTGGGACTATATTCCCCAGTGGAGGCATACATTCACTCCACACTTTTTATTGCGCTTAAACGCTAAAATTACATAACTTCTAAAAAAAAAAAAAAAACCCTGAATACATGTCTTCTTAGCGATGATGGATTACCTATCCCAAGAACGTTTCAAGTACCAACAAGTTGATTTTAATAGTGTACCAGAATGAACTGAAACCAATGGCAGTCTGGAAGGCAGAAAAAAAAAAAATTTAACTCACAAATGCAGTAGCATGCTTTGGGAAATGAAATCGTCAATAATCTTACGTGTATGAAAATTGAATATATTAGGCTCAAACATGCAAAATGGGTGATATGGTCCTTTAAATCNTTACGTGTATGAAAATTGAATATATTAGGCTCAAACATGCAAAATGGGTGATATGGTCCTTTAAATCTATATAACTTCTGGGCTATTTATCTTGTATAACATCTTATATTACACTAATCTGAGTGGATGAATGGTCAGGTCTTGATATATAGGGAACAGCTGCAGAAAGCCATTTTAACAGCTAACCTGAGATTCTGCAGCTCTGTCTTCTCTTTCATGCTGCTGATTTGCTACATGACTCAAGAGTTTCCTGCAGTAATAAAAATGATGCATTCATTCAGAGCCACGCAGCACTCAAACACGAATCTACGTCCCTGTAAGCCCTGATATATATACAGTACATCATACGTACAGTTAGTGTCCTGTTTTAACTATTACTAACTGGAGGTCCAAGCTATTTGTAAAATGCCACAATCAGGGAAGTTACTTATGGAGACTTACAGGAAAAGCAGAAAAATGGGCGTCATGCAAGAACATTTCCGTATTCTTATCTTAACGTTCTCTTACTTTTTTTCGTACGTGTGGCCACATCAGATTCAGCAAATGCTCCTAACTTCAGATAACTGCGTAAATCACCTGCGTAAACATGAGGAATGCTACCTGTGTGTAAATGAGCGCGTTCGTGAGAATTGTAAATTAGCATAATTACACGCCCCAATAATACCATATAAGGCTACGTGTGCTGCAGGAATAGGGTTGCACCGGTAAGTCTGTCTGCAGAGTTGCGGCGATATGAAGAAGCACAGCCTGGTAATCTGAACCGCAAGAACAACCATTCATCTGTTTCTGCCAATATATCAACATGCTAAAGACACGCTAAAGCAGTAAATCAGCCATGACGCACCTGATTATACTTCCTGTTAAACTTTATATACACAGACAAACAAACTTTCAATTAGTGCATCATTGAAGTTGTTTTGCAGTTTGAGATGTTCATATTAATATTGCTGTGTTATATGTCTACAATAGCATCAATACCCAATTTAAATTAATGATTATGCTATGAATAAATTTAGAATTATAATTTGAATTGCAGAGAATGAACATAATTATGAAGGTTAATTTATATAGGATTTTCAAACTCAAAATTGCTTCAAAGCAATGAAATATATGATCTGTTAGTGAAAGATGTAGGTTTGGATAACAGCAGACTAAATACACGACTATACGCCAGGTCTGGAAAACTCGTAAATTCTGTTTGTGCCTAAGAGAAAATTCAAAATACGAGAAAATTGGTGAATGCGGCAAGTTCTCCTAAATCACTCGTACAAGCCACTTAAGAATGAATCTGTTCGTACGAGCGGTTGTTGCATGAGGCCCAATGTTCCTACCAGCGTTAAAACTAAATCTACGTCCCTGTGTGTATTTACTGACTTTGTGCTCGTTTCACCACTCCAGACTGGTGAAATAAATCTGGTGTCTGATTATCCCACTGTTAGAGGATTATTTAAACAGAAGCACGAGCTTAAAAAAAAAACCCGAAAGCGTTAAATGTATTGTGAGCCTGAGTAAGGCTCATCAAAGCCGAAACAAAGCTAAACACAAGGTCAAAACCAACTGGGAGTTATCTGTTCTCCTGCTTGAGTGGAAGTGGAACCTGCTGTTCCACCACTTAAGAGCTTTGCGTCTGAGTGACAAATAAAGGCCTGTCAGAGTGTCTGGCTTTCAGCTGGATAACTGTACTCATTCCTTTGCTTCCTACGCGATTGTAATGTGTTCGCATTATAAAAATAAAACAGGGGAACAAAATCCAAAATGAGGAGGCGTGAGTTTGTTGTTCTGCTTGTTAGAAAGGTTCACGTCTGCCATGGAGCCACTGATAAACTCTTTTCAACGACTCTTTCTTCTGGTGACAGTGTGGTGGATGATGGCCATCACTCACCATCAGACCAGCGGTGGAGATGCTGAATAGCAAGCAGAGTAGAAAACACCACAGACTCCGCCTCCGGGGATACCTCTGACCAATGGAGGAGCTGTATGACCCGACAACAAAAAAAAAAAAAAAAAAANAAAAAAAAAAAAAAAAAAGCGAGGAAATCTATTAGGAAAGGAAATTATCATGAAATGCATAACACATCTGCGTGTGAGGATGTTTCTGTCTGGTGAGACAACATAATCTCACTCGATAACACAATATGACCTTTGACCCTTTGTTTTTCTGATCTGTTAACAGTAGAATAAATAATTGATTCAGTAAAGATTCAAATTTTTTTCATTTGGCAATTTGTAAATCACTATAATGGCTCCAGTGTGTGCATTTTCCAGCTGCAAAGACAAAGTCAAACAAAACATGTCTCAAAATATAAAACTGTTATGAATCACAACTAAATAAACTTAAATAAACTTCCCATGAACCTTGCTCACAGTGTTCAGAAGCTTATGAAGCCAGGAATACAGGAATGCGGCTTGTAGTAAAGTTCAAGGAAAATCCTGAGACGTAAAATGTACGTGCAGCAAAATCTCAGATTATACATCTCATGATGTTATGAAAAATGTGTCAACACTGAGAAAAATGACCAGAAGTTTTTTAAAATCCTGCAAAAAAGTAAAACCTGCTTCAAGATGAAGGAAAGTTGCACCTATGAAATCCATTTTTGCCCCAATCTGTTGTTTAGTCAGTTTATTTAAAGAACCATACCAGACATTTTGCATGTTTGAGCCTAATACATTCAATTTTCATACACATAATGTTACTGACAATCATTTCCCNCATTTTGCATGTTTGAGCCTAATACATTCAATTTTCATACACATAATGTTACTGACAATCATTTCCCAAAGCATACTACTGGAATTATGTTGAATTAAAAATGTTTTTCCTACCTTCCAAACGACCATTGGTTTCAGTTCATTCTGGTACGCTATTAAAATCAACTTGTTGATACTTGAAACGTTCTTGGGATAGGTAATCCATCATCACCAACAAGACGTGTATTCAGGTTTTTTTTTTAGAAGTTACGTCATTTTAGCATTTAAGCGCAGTAAAAAGCGTGGAGTGGATATATGTCTCCACTGGGGAATATAGTCCCAAAAGAAGATGTGTTTATTGAAAAACTTTAACGACCTTGACATCGATTTTTAAGGTGGGTGTATCACCTGAATATTTGATTTTGAAAGATTAAGAGATTTTGCAAAATATCAGGAAAGCTCAAATATGGTTTTATCTTTTGGGAAATGATTGTCAGTAAACTTACATGTATGAAAATTTAATATAATAGGCTCAAACATGCAAAATGGGTGGTATGGTCCTTCAAAGATTTGACATGTTCAGCTCAAGCACCATGCTTTCCTTTTGGAATTTCTGGAATATATTTGTGCTTTTATAAATTACCCCTTAAGTCTCAAAAGTGCCACTGTCCTTGAGCAAACATCCTGAACCCACAACCTTCTCGCTTGCTGTAAGAGTTGCTGAAAACAAGCATCAGCGAAACATCTCAAGCTGTAACTTTCCAGTGAAGAAATACTGTGGACTGTGGGAGTGGAGTGCTGTGACTGATGACTTGCTTATGGCTACTTACACTTTCCTGCAATGTGGGCACCTGGCCAGCGTCCGGTCCGTGAACTCTGTCCACTGAGATTACAAAGACAAACACATGTAAGCCTGAATCTAGAAAATAAGATGTTTATCAGTATATCAATCGTGATAATGGAGCTAGCAGATGACAGGAGCCTTTATTCCTGTGTTACAATGCATCTTTGTTATATTTTCTTACGCAGTATTGAATCAGTGTGAATCTGATTAATGCTCAAAGAACAACAGTAAGGAAGATGCATGCAATGATACAAGGCAAGTAAGATGAATTTGCAGAAGGTTTCAGAAGCTTTTATTTGGAAAGGGCCTCCAGCTTGTTTTACAAACTACAATAAAAACATCTCCAACCTCAATACGAGGCACGAGGTGACGAGCAGGAAATGAGACAGAAAAATAGTCTTCTCTCAGGGCGGACACGCTTATTCCTGCACTAACGCCGAGCCATGATACGCGTGTAGACCTTGAATACACTGCGCAGGCTCTCCATTCTTCTTCTTCTGATCGAAACGCTCTGCATGGGAAGCACAGAGGACATTATCGCTAGATCTACGACAAAAGGATCAGCGATGCGCCACCCGGGGCAAAGATTTGTATTTCCACTCAGCCCTCTTGTCTGAAGCAGGCGGGGATGACCTGACTGAATTCTAAGCGCCGCGTATCATCCATCTCTACCTTCCTTCACGCCGCTATTCTTCTCTTTCTCTTATTCTGCAAGCATCCACATCCGCCTCTCTCCCACCATATATCCAAGCCATCTTTAACTCTGACACATGCTGTTGAAAGGGCACCAAGTTACATTTTTATTTCCCCCTAAGCACAAAGTGACCGTAATATATCAGCAGGGAGTTAATAGGGTTATTGATCTACACTGATAAATCAGCGTTTATTGGGGCAGGTGGCTGAGAATCCTGGCTTTAAAAAAAAAAAAAAAAAAAAAAAAAAACTCGGTTTTTATGCTGTATTACGGTTTTTGCAACAAAAAAACTCTACAGCTGTCGCAACATACTCGGCATATGAATGATAAAAAGCTCGTCTCTAAAGCCAAACAAACACATGCCAAACTTTTTATTATTCCACCACTTTGCATTGTAATGCAGTATCTCATCACAACCATTTCGACTGGATCTGTGTGTTCTATAGTAAAAACTTCAATGGTTTTCAAAATTTCTACATCAAAAAATAAAAAAAGTCTTAATCTAACTTTGAATGAAAAGTCTTGATGCCAGGTGGTTGTAGTTTGTTGTCTGAGGAGAGATTATTGGAGAAAGAGAGTCTGGTACCAGGAAGGTGTTGCTGCAGTGTCCACAGGAGACTCGGGCTCCAGCTGGCTGCGGTTCAGGGCTGGCTGGACCGGGATGAACTGGACCCAGGTTGATTATCCTCTTACTAAAAAGAGATGCATGCACACACACACACACAAAAAAAAAAAAAAAAAAAAAAAAAAACCACACACAACAATCAGCTCATGACTTATTACATCTTACAATTGACTCAAAGTTGGATGAAGATCAATCTAACATGATGTGTCCTGTCTGCTGTGCAAATTTTCCCTGTATTTGGAATTTTTTGTGCATTATTATCATTATTATGATGATTATTATAATGATGACGATGATTATTATTATTATTATTATTATTACACTTCCTACCTACTACAGTGACTCAAAACTTTTCATCAGGTAGTTGCATGTGTATTGGATGCAGAAAAAGCCAAAGTAGCTGATGAAGAATAATTATAATTTTGTGACATCACTTTGTTTAAATGGGTATATGGTTAAAGGGTAAATCTAATCTAATCTAAAGTTAATATTATCATAGAGAAAAATATGTGAATGTGTAAACTCCAATCAGCTGTTAGCCTTATGTAAAGACTGATTTAGGTGTTTCAGATCTTTATAGTGAGATATTTTGGGATGTGCTCTTTAAAATATCGTTTTGCAAATTAGCAGAAAATTATCAAAAGACTGATAAAAAAAAAATGTTTTGTTTGTATATTTTATGCCTTCGTCGTAAACAAGGAATCTTATCTTTGTTAGTAATTACATCAGGCTCCAGAAGCAGCAAGGTCAGATGGCAGCAACCGAGTGTGTGTGTGTGTTTTTTTTATGTTATTTTATTTTATTTTTTACATTAAAACTCCTCATGCACTGGCAGCTGTCTGTGCTGCAATAAGAGTTCTTTTTGCTTTTCCTTTTTCTGACAAGTGGCAACTGAAACTTTTCTTTGCAAAACTGTTTTGTCCTTTTAACCAGCCTGGTACATTTTTGCTGCACTGAAAAAAAAAAAATCAATGTTGCCACTAAAATAACTTGGAACTGCATGAAAACTTTCCAACTCACTTTAAGCTGCCTTCATTCCAGACATCACACAGCCTCAAACCAAACTTGTCTAATAGACAGAGTCAGCTCTCCAAGAAATGTCAATTCTGCCCCCTGATGGTAAAGTTACAGGAATGAACTTGCTTTATGTAGCTACTCTGCAGGAACATAAAGCACAATTAAACCTGAAAAATGTGGCTCAATTTTGTGAGTTTTAATTTGTTTTGTTTTTTTTAAAGCTGCCCAAAACATATTCCTCAATGCAAGCATATAACCAACAAGCCATGCATACGGACACACTTTAGGAAAACAGACAGCACAAAACAATAAAAAAACATGATGTGGCTGTTTTAATGACTGTGTTATTGCCTCATCCAGCTCGCTGAGCGCCATATGTAAACTGCACCCAGGGCAGAGCCTAATTAACAGACTGCTGCTCCCATTTCACCTCGTTTCCTCTGCTTCACTTCATTCTAACTGACACACACATGCACACAGTGAACTTACCCTTTCGCAGAAACACACACACACACAGAAAAAGTGTCTCACCAGTAAGGCCGGGGACAAGCGATCCTCTGGGAAGTGACTTTGCAGATGAGCAAACAGTTGCACGGGCAGCGAACGTATTTCTTCCCTGCTGGAGCGTTCTTAATGGGCTGCAGAGGGAGAGAGAAGCATGGAATATGAAAAGAAAAGAAGAGTATATTACACGTTGAGTAGATAATAGGCTAATTATTCTCCATGGATTAGAATTAAGCAGCAGCGTGTGACGGGCAGAGTGCTGCAGTCATATGAAGCCAAAACACAGCAGTTCAAGTACAAAGATCTTGTTGGTGCTTCATGGTGCCCAACAGCAAAGTAGCAACTTGTACTGTTCAACAGACAATTATAACACTCATATTGGCATGAGAGCTGAGAGTTATAATGACACTTTCACCGTTGCTCACTCTGTCTAGCCAAAACATACTTCTGGTGCTAGAAAGCAGCTACAGCAACAAGTTTTTCTAGAACCGCTTCTCATGCTGCGTTCACAGACCTCGGAACTCAGATTTTTCCGACTTCTTACTTGGAAAAATGCATTGGAACGGCATTTGAAGTCGGAGCTCTGGCTGGAAAACTCCATTTACCCCGACTTACCGAGTATGACGTCACTCAACATGGCAGTGCTGTGGAAGCAAGTTTTATGAATGGAAATGATCAGCTAAAAGACAAATAAAGTATTTTTTCTTGCGTGAAATTGAAAGAAAAAGGTCAGAATATATCGCCAAGTTAACTATCTATAGTGTATAATAACCGTTTGCCACTGATACGTAAGTGTAAATAATTTCATATTACTACTTCTCTGCACAGTTTAATACCCACTGTGATTAATATCATTGTAAAACAACACAACCAAACAGTCCTGTAGTCTAACTTTACTTTAGTTAGCATTTATTACAATGTTTAATTAATTTTACAGTATTTATTGGTGTTGAGCTATGTTTTTTTTGATTACATTCGGCTGGAACGGTTTGAGGTTGGAAGCTGGAATTTCCAAATGGGAAAAATCCGAGTTCTGAGCTCTGTCGAACGCAGCATCAGTACCATAACAACAATGGAGGGGACATGGAGACTATACTGGGGCCGTGGAGTGTCTGCAGGTTACAAAGGTGTATATTAGGCCACACACACTTCCTTTTGATTTTTCCAAAGATTTTTTTCAAAAGAATTTGAGGATGTGATTGGTTTGGTTGGCATATTGCTGCAGCGGAACTAGGATGTAGTGGGTTGTGGCAGCCGGATGAATTAGCAGACGGACGTGTAAAGTATAAAAGGTCTGGCTGGGGCAGTGTGGCGTTGTTATTCTGCCAGCGGTTGTATCGGGGAAGCTGCCGCAAGCGTCAATCTTCCTCATCACTCTGGTCTTGACTGCATTTTGTCCGGTGGCTGTATTGGAATTTATAATTGTGCTGACCGCAGCGTACACGTCAGTTTGGTTGTGGTAATCGGGCGGCGTGGCGGTGTATTTCCAGACGGAAAAGAGAGAGATGTGCACACCTGTAGAGCGTTGCTGATCCAGTGTCAAGGTGGCATTTCAATTCTGGCTCCATGGTATGTGTGTGGCCAGCGCATACCAGGTAATTGTAGTCTTAATCAAATTGCGCATTTATGTATGGATATATATATATATGTTTATGGGAACTGATGTGCATAATTGTGTTTTAGAGGATGTTGGGGCATGAAGGCAGACCATAGAGGGATGGGAAAGGAAGGTTAATTTCACAGCTGGTGGGTTTCTTTGTATGTGTTTCTTTTGTATTAAATGTTTTTTTGTTTTTTGTTTTTTTTTACAATTAAATGTCATGGTTAATTTGTTGAATATTTATATGTATGTATTAATTGTGTTTGGTGTGTCTCCAGCTGGTGAGCCACTGCTTGGGCTCAGCCAACCTGTGCTTTACGCTCTGTATAAAGTGAATATGTAGATGTTTCAACTAAAGAACGTCGGGAAATAAAGATAAATGGTCATTTTTTTATAAACTGTACCTTTGATCTGCCTTTCCTTAAAGAGGGCCAGGACCTGCTCTTAGGATTGGCCTGTGTCTAACTGGGCTACAATAATTACACACTGAGCTTACTTCATGTTCTTCATATGCACTTATTCAGCTATAGCCATATGAAATACATGACTATAAGCAGTTTTGATATAAGGCATGTGTATGAAAACATACAGAATGTTCACGCGGTGGATTTGTATAATCTCGCAAGGTCACACTGCAATTTTAATAATGCAGAAATCAATTACCAATGACACTGAGCTCAGCGACAGAGCTGTGTGTTTTATTGGTGCTGCAGGTAAATGAATCGCAGACCTTCATCTGGGCTTAAGAGATCATACAGGCTGATATCTGCCCTGCTGGGTGTTTTCTCTCATGCATCATTAATCAGACAGTTCACATTAACTCCTGTGTTTCCTGCACTAATATTCAGTTTCACTGTACAACAGCTGCTGTAGTGAAATGAAGTCAAATTAAAGCTGAGATCAAGCTAATTGTCATGTTATTATGTGTATGTCTTATCCCAAACTCTCCTTTAGCCTAATTTAAAAAAATAAATAAATAAATAAATAAAATAAAATAAAATAAAAAAAATGTACCTCATTACCCTTGACTTGGACCCTGTAGATCACACCTCTTTACTCCTAATGCCTGATCTTTTGCTTCCTGCACATATTCCTGTAGAAATCTCTGGATTGGAGCCAGTACTTATTTATTAACACATCTCTATACGATGCAACTTCCATCTGTAATGCTAATAATGTGTACTTGCACATCCATACTACTTTGTGTGGATGTAAATGTGACTTTGTGTGTTTTCTAAGCTGGCGACCAACAGGCTACATCTGCCCAGCCTGGCCACGTTTTGATATGTCTACATATGTTCCCTCCATCTGTAAATTGCTTTTATTGCATATTGGTACATCTGGACACATTTCATATTTCTTTCCATCTGTACATTGATTTGCATAGCTAGTGATGCACACTTGCAGATCCCCTACAACTAGTAAATCTGTCACGAGAGCTGCTCTGTAATGATCTTGAGGCTCTCTCCCTCGTGGATGCTCCTGTGCGCTTTTCCCCCCTCCCTTCCTGAGTTGTTAGTTCTCAGCTGTAGCTAGTCCTGTCATTTAGCGCTCCACTATTTTAGTGGCAGTTTGTCCGGTGTTCAGTGCCTGATTGTCATTTCGACACCGATCAGCTCTCCAGTGCCTCTCTGTTCTCCGAGCGTCTCCATCCTTTCGCCACCTGTCTGGTTTGTTTGCTGGTCTTTCTGCTCATTGTTTCCCTGTGAATCAGTTTTTTTGTTTGTTAGTACCTTTTTTCTCCTATGTTTGTTGAAACTCTCCCTAGAAAATTATTCGACTTGCTAGTTTTTTTTTTCCTTTAATCAAACCTCGTGTAGGTTTCGCCTTTTGTTGTTTGTTTTTCCTTATTGTTTGATGTTTGTGTGCCATACATTCATAGGCATCGTTTCATGTTTATCTTTGTATGACGTCAGACGCTGATTTATGTTAATTCCGGACTGGGCGTGTCATTCTTTGTATCGTTATTAGTTCTACAGTCTGGCTTACCTGTATTAGTTTTTGCTTGGTTTTTTTTGTTTCTCACTTAGTGTATTTAATACAAATTGTTCTTACCAAGCTTTTCTTTGTGGTGTCTGCTTTTGGGTTCTTGATATTATACCTGTTACAAAATCTGATAGTGAAGATGCTCCACCATTATGTTTTCATATATTTGGTTGTGGAAATTTTATGCAATATTATCTCCTGGCTTCCATAATTGTCCAAATCAAATAAATCCATCCCTCAGCTGTTCCAACTGTCCTATTTCCTCCGGTAATCTAATTAATCTTGACATGTACTCAACTGTTCAAAGGTTATGAATGCAAGTGCAAGTTGTGCATCTTCACTAATTACCTTCTTGGTTGAAGATAATTCATGGAAAGCTTCAGTATATCACTGTCAAATTAATTGTGAGACATTTCTGTAATTATAACATTAACATAACAATGAGGACGCTGTCAAGATGAGTGGTTCTCTCTAGTGGCTTTCATATTATTTGGTGCTCACATTTGGCAACATTAGGACCATGTTTAGCATAAAACCTGTTGATTCTTGTCACGGTAGGAATGTTGCTATCCGCTTCTTTTTTTTTTTTTTTTAAANTTTTTTTTTTTTTTTTAAACAAACCAAACAAGATGAGTTAATTCTCCTCCTTTTCCTGATGTGAATGCGCCATGAGGGTCTATTTGCAGTGGAACCAGAAACTTTTCTGTTTTGCGCCAAGAATTAAACAATTCTGGTGGTCAATGTTAAGTAGAGAAACTGATACAGACTGCCACACCTATCAGCAAAGTTATCATTTGAGTATGTATGCACGTGTTTTGTGACTGTAAGTCTAAACAAATGGTGTGAAAAACTGTTAGGAAGAGTGACAAATTCCTCAAGGAACCTACCGTAGCTTCATTGCAGACGCCACATTTTACCACGTGCTGGTGGATCTTGCCCTCCACAGAGATCAGGCTCTGACACACCCTGCAGCTGATGACAGGAGCACTGCCACTCTCTGGGGAGGTNGAGATCAGGCTCTGACACACCCTGCAGCTGATGACAGGAGCACTGCCACTCTCTGGGGAGGTGAGAGGGGAATAGGGCGGCGGATCCTCCCCTAGGAGCACTGAGGGCTGAGTGGGGCTAGGGAATGGAGGAAAGCCTGGGGAGAAAGACAAGGAAGTGAAAGGATGATAAACACAAACCTGTAAAACCAGTAACCAATGAATGATTCTAAGGTGAACAGAGTTACAAGACCTGCAAAATGTATAGAAAATAGACTTGATTCCCATGACAATGATCTCTTATGTTAGGATTAACGAGATAATAAGATCTGGTCTCGAGTTCTACTGAAAAGAGCTTTACAAAAACATTCCTGGAATGCTGAACAGGCCAAGTTTCAGAGAAAACCTGAGGAAAACTGAGGGACTAAATGGAACAAAACTGTATCCAGGAATTTTAAGCAGCTTATCATACTGGTGTATGTAGATAAATGTATATGCATTTAAATTAGCAAAGATGCAAATTATAATGTTAAAATGTTGTTTGGACCAATAAAGATGAATTTATGCATGTATGCTCATGTACACATGTATTAGGTTTGTAAATAATAGGAAACAAAAGGGAAATGATACAACATGAAATGTATACATTTAAATTGAGATAATTATGAAGTTATACTGTACTTATTTCTACTAGTTTTAAGACATTTTTATTTTTCATTATTTTAGAAACTGAAGTATGCGTTTTTCCTAACAGGAAGTCTTAAAGACAGTGTTTAGAGCGGACACATCATGCCTTTTCTATTAAAGTATTGACAAATGGTCCCGCCCCGTCTGAGCTCTGATTGGTCGAACTGCTCTCTAGCGGTATCGCTCAGCAGCTTTTCTATTGGTTGATTTATATGCCAATCAAATCAGATGTTTCACGGTTGCTAGCTAGCTAAGCGATAGCTTGCATGTACAGTAGGCTTCATTCAGCCCTAAAATTCATCCAATACTTTATGTTAAAAAGCTTAAATAAAATAAATGTATTCATATTACTATGCTGAACTGAAAACTTGAAGCGCCATTGAAGTGCTTGGCTGAACAAAGCCAATGATGCCTAACTTAACAGCTGTTAGCTTAGTTAGCATACTGTTTTTCCCTTCAATATCTGCTGCACATCATGACTGCAGAACAAAACACTTCAGTTAAAGTTTCCTCGTGTACTCAGATAAATTATACATTTTTTAAGCTTCTATCATAGCTACGCGACATGCAGATTCTTTGTCATAGCTAGCAAGTTACAAAGCTAACTAGGATGCCCAGTCAGTGGAGGCTAACGTATGCTAGGCTAGCTAGAGTGGGGTGGAGGTGAGAGCACCGTGATACTCACTCTGTGGTTTGTTGGGTACTCCGTAGGGTGCTGCACCGGGAGACACCCCTCCGTTACCGCTACCACCAGCACCATCTCCCAGATCTGACAGTAACGGGGACCTCTCGCCGTCCGCCATATCGTGAGCAAGGCGTGGGGAGAGTGGGGCCGCGGATGCTGACCGATTCGGTGTTGTATTGTTGTGCCGGAAATGCAGGCGTCACATGATCACACCACCGTCGCTGCTGCGGTAACGGTCCACGGAGGTGTGGCACCGAACACACGGATCCTAATATGCATCTAATATTTAATACGTTACTGAGTGATTATTACGTGTAGTGGTGGTGGAAGCACTCAGATCTTTAACTCAAGTAATAGCAGTGATATTTCAATGGAAGAATACTCCATTAAAAGTTAAAATCCTACAATTAAAGTATTTTATTAGTAGTAATAGCATGAAAATGTACTCAGAAAGTGTTAATTGTGAATATGGTCCCAGTCAAATTGTTAAATTATATGATACATATCATGGCTTCAGGAATGAAAATCTCTAAATTAATATAAGGCTTTTTATAACTCCATTAAGAGTGCTTGTTCTGATTTCAGATGAAAAATTACTCTGTATTTTCTATTTCTTAAATTATTGAGAAAAGTCTGGAACACGTGTTTTTACCCAGCAAGAGCATTATTTTATTAGCTTATTCCATGTTGAATTTAAACATAATTTACCTGTCTGTACCTGTCTGTCTAGTTGGATAGCAGTGTGTGAATTTGTTTGAAAGTAAGACATAAAATGATGATTAGCAAAATTTGCATGAAATCATAAATTCTAAGAAGCTGGGGATTTTGAATTAAAGGAGCAGATGGTGCAAGATTTGGAATGGATCCTGACAAAGTTTGTCCAACTTTTATGTATTTGAGCTACGTATTTTGCAATATCCTGCCTACATTCATATGTGTGTTATGTCCAGTACGATCAAGTCTTTGGCCACAGAGGAGTGCCACTGGAGCAGTCGGAGGGTTGGGTATCTAATCTTATTCAAATAGTTGTTTAGTGTGAAAAAGAGTGAGTAATTGACCTCTCCCACAGTTGTTTTCAAAGCTGGTTTCAGGACGTGAACTCTCGATGTTCCAGCTACATGCCTGATTTACTAAACTTTAAGATGCTGTTGGAATGCAAAACAACTTCAGCGTGGATAATCTGTGACCTTTAAAAGAAGTTACACTTTCAGAAAAGCACTAATATATACAGTTCTTCTTAAATCTCTTGATTCACATATGCCATATAATAAACGATATTATCAGCCCCAAACATTTTAAGTGGTTTTACTCTTTACCCTTGTTATCTAATTATAGAGCAGCCACATACTAAGAACATTTTTATTTTTTAAAATGTTTAAGACGTTAATACAAAAGTAGTTCAATACATTTACATTTAAAAGCATTATAACATCAAAATTGACTGAACATGTATTACAGTATATAAATTAAACACTCTTTACATATACTGGTATATTTAGCTTACGTAGCTCATAAGCAAGGCAGTGTGTACATTCCCCTGTACACTTTTGTTAGACTTATTCTGTGTATTCTGAGTATGTTGGGCTGTTGTTATTTTATTTATTTTTTTACTGCATGTTGATAAAGTCCATGGGGCGATTCATCAGTAAAGTCACCTCTAGTTCTTCTCTTTCACTGTGGAACTGGGCCTTCCCCTCCTGACTGTGGACAGGGTGTGGGAGATGGAGGCCCAGTTTACTGAGGAGGGGAGAGAAGAGAAGTCAGGTTACACACACATATAGTGAAGGGAAAGATTAAAGAACGCTACAAAATCAACATTGAGCCCAGGATATGATGTTCTTCTCTGATTCTTCTTCTTCTTCTTTTCCTTTCGGCTTTCCCTTCAGGGGTCACCACAGCGAATCATCTGCCTCCATCTAACCCTATCCTCTGCCTCCTCTTCTCTCACACCAACTAACTTCATGTCCTCTTTCACTACATCCATAAATCTCCTCTTTGGTCTTCCTCTAGGCCTCCTGCCTGGCAGTTCCAACCTCAGCATCCTTCTACCGATATGTTCACTATCCCTCCTCTGTACATGTCCAAACCATCTCAGTCTGGCCTCTCTGACTTTATCTCCAAAACATCTAACATGCGCTGTCCCTCTGATGTACTCGTTCCTGATCCTATCCATCCTCGTCACTCCCAAAGAGAACCTCAGCATTTTAGTCTCTGCTACCTCTAGCTCTGCCTCCTGTCTTTTCCTCAGTGCCACTGTCTCTAAGCCATACAACATCGCTGGTCTCACCACCGTTTTGTACACCTTTCCTTTCATTCTTGCCGAGACTCTTTTGTCACACATCACACCTGACACTTTTCTCCACCCATTCCAACCTGCTTGCACACGTTTCTTCACCTCTTTTCCACACTCTCCATTGCTCTGGACTGTGGACCCTAAGTACTTAAAATCCTCCACCTTCTTTATCTCTATTCCCTGTAACCTCACCATTCCACTTGAGTCCCTCTCATTCACAGCCATGTATTCTGTCTTGCTGCGGCTAACCTTCATTCCTCTCCTTTCCAGGGCATATCTCCACCTCTCTAGGTTTTCCTCCACCTGCTCCCTGCTCTCACTACAGATCACAATGTCATCTGCAAACATCATAGTCCAAGGGGATTCTTGTCTAACCTCATCTGTCAGCCTGTCCATCACTACAGCAAACAAGAAGGGGCTCAGAGCTGATCCTTGGTGTAGTCCCACTTCCACCTTGAACTCCTCTGTCACACCTACGGCACACCTCACCACTGTCTTACAGCTCTCATACATGTCCTGCACCACTCTAACATACTTCTCTGCCACTCCAGACTTCCTCATACAACACCACAGTTCCTCTCTCAGCACCCTGTCGTATGCTTTCTCTAGATCTACAAAGGCACAATGCAGCTCCCTCTGACCTTCTCTGATTAAAAGGAATTATTTCAACTCTGGTCTGAGCTGCTCCTTTGCCATCATGAGGGTATTAAAAAACATGAAAGAGAACATTTACAGCAGCGCTTACTATTTTGGCGTCCGTAGATCAAGGAACATTTCTTTTACATCCAGAATCACATCTGTTGCTTTAGTATCTGGTAGTTTAATTTTCACCTGAGGGGAAGAAAGTTATTACAGAATAATTGCACACTTTAACCTTCACTTGAATTCTAAAAGAATATACATTTTCTAATATGTGATTATCCAAGTGGCAACACTTTTTATTATTTATGATGCATAACTTCTAATGCAAGGTATCAGCAAAAGTCTGAAAAACTGTACATCTAAATTTATGGCTGTAAAGGTACTGAAATGACTCACACAGTTAATAGCATTAAATGTGGAATGATGCAATTGCAGGATTCCTTTTTCCACATTCCATACTTAGATTTATGCCAAAATGCCAAATATATATTTAGAAGAATCCTGTCATTACTTGGTGAAAAAATAAGCTGTGCATTTTTGAAAAAATCTTTTTTTCAGTAACTCTCTCTTGACAGTCTCCCTTGTCTGTGCAACTTTACAGTTGTTGTTTCCTTCAGTAATTATCTACTTGCTGCTTAATGTCTTGAACTGCTCATTAATAGTTTCAGAAATGATATTAAGTATTTTCCACCCAAAACTACTTGAAGCCTGACAACACCTGCCAATGGGAGAATCATGTTAGATCATGATCATGAGCTTCTTTGTGCTCCTGATCACATCCTTGAACAGTTAATTTGTAATGTAAAATGCTTCTATATCTATTTAAAAAAAAAAAAATCTCATTAAGTTACCAGCATGGCTTCACAACACATGGAGGATGGGTCCTTTCTGCTCAAACCCAAGAAGAGATCCTCCGTCCCCACGTTCTGCTTGAAAATTATTTCATAGCTGCAAAAAAAGATATTCACAAAAGCATACGTCTCATCAGAAACAAAGAACACGTACATTACTGTACAGCCTATGCAGAGAGAAGTTCTGTCAGTAGAGGTCAGTAAAGAGCAGAAAAAGTCTGAAGCAGCCTCAGAAACTTGAAGTGTGGTGGACATGAAGACTGATCAAAATGTTCTGAGCCTAGCATAGAAAGATCCTTCTCAAAGGTGCTGCAGTTTTTATTAAAAAAAAAAAAAAAAA
>VXCM01002588.1:223930-256350 GCA_014773175.1 Lucifuga dentata
CCCCCCCCCCCCAAAAAAAAAGAAAGAAAGAAAAAAAACAGTAAAGGAAGTGTGTGAAAATAGAGGAGATAAATGCATTTCCAGGTGACTGACCCCCACATACAAATGTCTGATCCTTTTTGACATGTTCTTACTCAGGCTGTGGCCGTGGGTCAGTGAGGTCATCATAGTGGGAGCCTTCAGCCACCTCCTCTTCACTCCAGATATCTTTGCTGTTCTTCTTCACATAGGCACTCGATACTAAATTAAGAGCAATACACACATGGACATATTGTGTTTGTATTTCTGCATATTCTGGGGAAATTTATGTGTTGCTTATACTTATAATGTAGGACTTATGTGCCAAAGATGCAAAGCATTACCTTCTTTATCTTTTCTGGGTGGAGGGCCGATGTTTCCAGGACCCAGCCTTGCACAGGCTGCCACATTCTGCTGAGACTAATATGATTTTAAAACAACTTGCCTCAAATAAATCAACTAAATCTGAGCTAACTAAAGCATCAAATCAATAAATCTTTGGGAAAGCAACCACCAACATTAACTATTATGCAATCTATTTTCAGCAAAGCATTAGCCATACTTTTTACTAGTTTATTTAATACATTAGTTGAAAGCTGAGCACTACTGTATCTTACTGGACAGTCTTCATCATAGTCATCCTCCTGACGAGTGGATAACAAGGCAGAGAGAGCCTGCAGGTTCTGCAAAGATGATATAGGCTCCATTCAGAAGATCTCAGTAAAAAACAACAGAAAAATTCCTAAATTACAACGCAAAACTACCCCAAATTAACCTAGCTTTAGCCTTCTTGCTAATTCCCGTGGAGGACTGTTGTTCCGTTTCCTTGGAGACTTTCAGGCTGCCATGGAAACCAACACGATGTCATCGATGAATAAATGAATAAATAAATGTCCAAATGAATGAGTGAAATACAGGAAATATACAAGAAAACTAAAGCGCAGATATTTGTTTTGGCAGCAATGGCTACAACAATCTTTGCTCTTTCATAATGGAACTACTAAACATTTGCCAAGATCATTACATACTTTGCCTAAACTTCTGAGATAATCCGGTGAATTATTGGACACTGATACGATTGTAATCTAACTTTGAAAAACATTTATACCCGTGTTGCTACTATGAAGTGTTTGTACATGTGCACTTTTGACATTGCGTACTTTAATCACTTGTGGCAGGAAACTGTTGGTCGGCGTCATTATTGCTTAAGGCGCAGGTATGCATGTCCCTGCTCGGACGCCGTAGTTGAGTGCATGGCCCGCAGATCATGTTGAAGGTGACAGGCAGCACAATTCCGGGAGCGCTGAGTTTGATGTCGATGACCGTCTTTGCTGCTTCAGAGGACGGACAGAAAGAACCCGCCTCGTTGCAGCGAGATGAGCTCTCCGTGTACGCAGCGCCTCAGCAGCAGCTTGGTCCTGCAGCGCCTGACGCGGCTCCGCTGGAGCAGTGTGTGGCCACCCTCAGGAAGACGGTGCAGCCTTACACGGCTTGGTGTAAAGGCACTTATGACAAAATTAAACCCCGAGTTCAAAGTGTCATCCAGTTTGGGAGTGACACCTACGCCTATCTGAAGGACCCTCCGAAGGACTTCTACCCTCGGGCAGGAGTGATTGGCTTCACCGGGGTCCTCGGACTCTTTCTTGCCAGGGGCTCCAGGATTAAAAAGCTAATTTACCCAGCCGGGTTGATGTCGGTCAGCACCTCCCTCTACTACCCGGAGCAGGCTGCAGCCATCGTCAAATCCACCGGAGACTCGGTGTATGACTGGACCGTGCAGGGCTATGCTGTCGTGGACAAGATGGTGAAGCCCAAAAGCAAAGGAAAGATGGATTCAGACACCAAACCCTGATGTTCTCAGTATGACTTTGTCCCCACTCAGCAATACGAAATCAGCCTTTTCATGTTACTGTAGAATGATTTAATGTGCTGTCCTGACAGGCTCCATCTATGCTGTGTGACTTTCTCATGCCCACTCTTTGCACTAGTTTCAATGTATCTCAGGCAGGGCATGGCCTGTCACAAGGCTTTTCAACTTTTGAATGATTTAACTCTTCTTCTGATTTGAATGTATAACTTATATAAAAAGACTTAATAAAACTGCTTTTAAGAAATTACCACATATGTATTACTGGTGCCTTAATTCTATCATGGATGTACCTGAGCAACTCTAATCATGTCAAAATTAACCAGAAAACACAAATCAACATTATTGTACTCCTAAATGTACTGTTATAAAAGCTCTGCCACAATACAAGTGATAAATTGAAGTTGCTTCTAAAGTCAGAAGCATGTATATAACACCCTTAAGCAATGTCTGTAATGTTCATTCATCATTTGTGGAGAGCACAAAAATAACAATACTATCAACGATAACACCAAAACCTAGGGGAATGAATACTAGATGTCCTTCTGACTGTTATGACTGTTAGCATCTTTATTCATCCCAGCCAAAAGGTGTACAAAATTAAATATGAATCGCTTGAAAGAAATTTGTTGTCTTCAATCACTCAGAGCACCACCAGCTTCTCATTTAGAGCAATCTGTGCCTGGGTGAGGTTAGACAGGTAGGTCACCATCAGCAGATCCTACAAAACACAGAGAAAATTGCATTTTGTCATTATTATTATACAGTCTTGTTAATAGTGACTCAAGTCTCCTGTTGTGAGAAAATAAGCACTGATTTGACATTGTAAGTGCATGTATGAGAAATGAATGTATGCCTAGATTCCAGAGTGTTGAGTGGCGCTTACATTGATGTTGGAATTGAGCATGTTCTCAAAGTCCTCAGCGGAGATTGTGGGCACTTTGTTAACCAGGTCCATCAGAAAACGGCCCACGCTGTTATCAGCTGTCACCTTGCCAGACTGAGACAGACCAAACAGCATTGCTTACTCACAACATCTCACAACAAAGCACATGCAGAACACGTGTACAAAATAATTTCTTTGGAGGTGTCGTCATAAAGGAAACATGCAAGAGGGAATGCTGTACCAATAGGTATGAGCAGAAAATGTGTTTGTCTGGTGTTTTGCTCTTATTTGACCGGAGGCACACTGTCATTCCATTAGCCTGAATACTCACCAGCACGTCCTCGATGTACGACAGCACAGTGGCCAACATGTCCTGTACCCGGGCTGCAGAGCCTGCTACCTGCGACAGGTCAGAGGTCAGGCCCTTAGTGTGAGTGGGAGTTAAGCGTGTCCTCTGGAGAAGATCAACTGAAAGAAAAACCACACACAATGCATAAAGTATTATAATTGAGCATGAAGTGAATAATCATTTGTGAACAGTTTATGATGTGAAATTTCCACCCATGAAGTGGCAAATGTCTGTAAAATTAAGTCTTCAATGAAGATGTATACCAGTTAAAAGTCTGTTAAACTATTTTTGACAAGGTGACTAAAATTGTTTGTTTTCTTTCATAAACTAGAAAAAGCACAATCTCAAAATGTCATTTGTTTTCAGTCATTGTTCTTTATTTTTTGTCCTTACCGCCTATCCTCTCAGTGTCATAGTAGACATACTTCACAGTAAGAGGGGTGAACATCACGCCAACTGTCCTTCCTGGCACACCCATCTGAGCACTGTGTGAGAGAGATGAACAAAAATCATTCAGACACAATCTCTCACTTTGCTGCTGATAACAAACCCAATGACGACAGTGACTGGCAGACAGATTAGCCAACCTGACATAGGCGCGGATGTTCATCTTTCCACTCTGCAGGGCTGTGTCCATGGTGAGGTGAATGGGATTGGAAGCCTCGCGGCTGTAGTACTCATGAATCAGCACTGAGTGTTCTGTGATATCAAAGCCTGTGGCATACCTGTTAGAAAATATGTAATTGTGAGGAGGAAAAAAAAAAGTGCATTCCTCCAATTTCAGCTTTCAAATACGACTGAGACGACTGACGCACCATCCAATGATGACCTCAGTTGGTGACACCCGCTTGTGAAGCTCATACATGTTCTTTGCAAACTCCATGTCCACAGCAACCTGTTGCCAAAGAGGGTAGGTTAAGTGTCACTTCATTTAAAAAAAAAATATATATATATATCATTAAACATCAATCTGAGGCAGCCACTTGGGTTCCATAACTTTAAAGACAAATTCAACAATATTCTAGTCATTGTTTGTAAAATATCCACCAATATGAACTCTTCTTTTTGATATAATGTCAGTGAGAATTCATAAATCCAAACAAGCCACCTTAAATAATAATACATCAAATATCCACCAACATCATATTCTGAATCAATTAGTTTAACAACGCACCTCGTCTTCAGACTCATTGTGCGGAACAGAGAAGCAGTTGGTGACTTCAATGGAGTGTTTGTCAATGGTACCTGATGAGGAACAACATAATAAATATGACATGATTTTTATTTAGCAACCATCATCCCGTTAGCTATAACAGGCTAGCCAAGAAGCTAAGCATGACGGACCACCAGCATTAGCTAGCAAACATAACAACCGTTGCTGTTCGCTAAAAACACTTCATCCAGGTAGCTACCTCATCAGTTCAACATATTATTTACAAAAAGATATTAATTCTGATAATCATGGTTTGCCTCTGCTTGGTCTGTCCAACAGGCTTACAGCTGTTACAAGTGATGCTGCTGCTGTTTAGGCTAGCTAACAGTAGCCCAAACCAGATGTAAACTGAGGCAGCATGCTTTAGCAGGATGGCTAACATTAGCTAGCTGACGATAATTCAGATAGACAAGTCCAACAAACAGATAGCTAAATTTCAAAGTTTCTGTTTACCCAAAAGGGTTCCAATCACACGAGTCGCTCCTTCATTTCTTCGCTCGTAAGAGTCAGAGATAGAGGCGAGAACGACGGGGTGAATTTTCACCACTGGCCCGTACACCGACATCTTGGAAAAGAAGGATAAATAACCGGTGTGTGAGTGGAACTATACTGCCACCCAGAGGCTGGCGGGCGAATGTCAGTTATTGATTAAATCAACATGGTATTAAAATGGAGCAACTGCATCTGATATCTACAGACCAAAATAACTAGTGAAGTGTGAAATATGTTTTATAAATTATTTAGGACCGTAATCAGTTAATTATAGAAGAGTCAGCGATAGAAAAAATATTTAAAAGAAAGCAATTTATTTCCGGAACCTAACATTTTACCCATCATCAGAAATTCTGGCCAAAAAAAGCATGCGTGTTATTTATGCTATCACATAGTAATTAACAGTAATTACTAATTAGTAATTCACATTTCCTAATGTGTGAACTCGGTTGCAGATGCTGAGCGTGTTTGACAGCCAGCAGAGAGGAATCAGCTGAATCCCTCTCCTCTGTGCGTGGAAATGAAAGGCGTGTGAGCAGGCAGGCTGGATATGGGCTGGGCTGATGACAGCATCCTCCGCCTCCCAGTGGCTCCACACCTGATGGACTCCATCAGATGCACAGATGATGGAGCTCTCCGCGCTGCCGGCTTCTCCTGTTGCCACCATTTCGCACTTTCACTACATGCTCTACAAAAGCTGTAGTCATTTTACGTGAATATTTTTGCTGGTGTTTGGTGCTTTTCTTTCTCTTTTTTTTTTTTATCGATTGCACATGTTGAGGGGATTTAACATTTGTTGTGAATGCTGACTGTTCGGATCGAGGTGGTCTTTGTTTTCCTGGAAAAGCGAACAGGACTGATGCTGCGTCGCTGTTACCATTAGAAATGGATGTCATCGAACCAACGCTGCCAATTCCGGTTGGTTCTTGGACCAGATTTTATTCCGATGATAAAACATCTGCCAAATCTACTTGTTATACATCCAGAAGGTGCTAAACTGACAAGGTAAGATTCTGATCAGTCTTGCTCTCGCCTCGCTGACATGAATCAATTTGGCTTCTGTAGCCTTTTGGCTGGTTTACAGGCAGCCAATGTTAAAGGCTATTTCTGATCCATCCATCATCAGGCGTAATGCGTCATCATCTTTATTGTCACCATCAGTCTCCTCTTGCGTTCATCCGCTGGCTTGTCCAAATGGGCGCACGCCATCTAAAGCTATAGGGGACTCCATTTTACCGTGGAGAGAGAGACTATTATTGCTCAAACACACACTTGGCTGAGTTTCTAAGACGTATAAAAGAAATCCCAGCAGGACTGTGACATAAAATCAGATTTAACGTGAGAGAAAGTGCACTTACACACACATTCTGTTTAAGACACTCATATACAGTCACAGCACACACTTACCCTAAGGCACTTTATGAAACATGCAACAACTGAAAGTGGTTCTAATGTGCATCTGTCACACTGTGATCCAGGATTAAGCTTAAGAAAAATAGCCCACATTTTCTCCCCTTGTGTCTAATTCTAAAGAGTGACAAACAGGCACATCAGCCCATAAACTGTCATTTATTTCCTAATTGTTGCCCGTTCTGCTTACTAAATGGGTGAAATGATATAGGCAGATATCAGAGGTCAGTGTCATGCAACAAACTTTATTATTAAGGCAAAAATGTTGACAAAACCATTCTATGTAGCTCTGTGAAAGAGAAATGTACCGTATATACTTGAGTATAAGCCGAGCCAAATTTCACAAAGCAAATCAGGGGGTCGGTTTATACACCAGTAATTCAAATCAGATCTCAGAGAACGAAATTTCCAGGGGTGGAAATACTACCCATTAGCACTACCCATGGAAAATAGTTTAAATCATACCTTAAAATGATGTATTTCATGAATAAACATCTTATTCAGCATTTTGCGGCAGCCAGTAAGCCGTGATCCATCAGTTACAGTAATCAGCTGCTGAAATAAATATCATGTTTACCGGTACGTGGATTATTTTTAGAAAATCAGAGGAATACTATGACAATTCTCAGAAAAAACAGGTAATTTGCTAAACAAATAAATTGATGGAACAACATCAGGGGGTCGGCTTATATGCGGGTTTCTTTAAAAATCTAAGTTTGCAGGTCAAAATAGGTGTCGGCTTATACTTGAGTATTTACGGTAGCAGTGAATTTCTCTGTGAATTAATGTAACAGAACAACAGTTAATCAATTCCATGTTTTTTTTTTTGGCTCATTGTGTTCTTCGTCTATGTTTCAGGCTCTCTGTCAAGCAAACAAATGATACAATCAATAGCCACTGGACAGAGTCTGCCATAGGGAGGACATCAATAACACACTGATACGCTTGAGACACACCAACAAGCACAAACACTCACAAATAAGCCATGGCATTGGAGAACTCAGTCCTCCCCTCCCGCCCGGATTCCCTCTCCCTCCCTGTGGAGGAAAAGGGGGATGGGGAGGAGGTGGAGATGGCCACAGAGGTCACCGCCTCAACTGGAGTCTTTAACCTATCGGAAGAACTGGGCCACGTGGTTACCACAGAGACAGCACCGTCCCCTCCACCCTCAGCCAAGGTCAACAGGTCATTCCAGTCCAAGCTGGCCGAGCGGGAGGCCAATGCCAATCATCGCACCGGCAGGAAGAAGATGCAGGGTACAGAGAAGGAGAGGGGACGATTCGGGTGGGGTAAGTGATTCTGACTCTGATGGCCTCACATTTGATGGAAATGACCATAATTCTAGTACTGACAAACTAAATATTGTTTATTCAAATCTGGACTGAAGACTAAAGTTGAATAAAGAGTGTGAGGATCTTACTGACTTGGTATATATTTAACTTTCAGAGACAGGAAGTTATTCAGGATCATACTTTTCTCTCTCTTCTCTACTCCACACACACACACACACACACACACACACACACACACACACACACACACACNCACACACACACACACACACTAACTAAAACTGAGCATCCTCTACTGTCTTCCTCCTATATTTGCAAATCTTCTCTGATTAATACTGCAGTGCTTCACCCTTCAAAATTTTCTTTTTAAAATTAATCCTCTCCTATAGTTCTAGCTCATCAGTTGCCAGTTTGAACCCTCTTTTCTGTCCATATTTCATATTTCCTTCCTTATATCTACACATTTCTGCACATATAAGGAAAAACAAGCCCTAAAACCTAAAATCACTGTTAGCAAAATAACTTTTGGTTGCACATTTTCTGTGATCCTTTGATTATTTGGATTTGTTCTGGATGGCCGATGTTGACAGTTCCACTACAATTCAGTTTGATAACAGAAAACCTTTCAGCCATCTAAAACGTCAGGAGTAGATGTTGATGTCAGGGTTTGTTGTCAAGTTTCTTACAATCAAAACACAAAGGCTATTTTTGACTCCATAGGTTGGCAAGGATCCACAATAATGAATGTCCTAGATCAACAGTTCTCAATCCACCATCCCTCCATGTTCTAAACCTGATTAACTCAATTTTATCCTGAGCTGATACCTGATTTTGGTAATCAGGTGTGGGTCGAGCAGGGAGAGATAGAAAATATGCAGTACCATGGTACTTGAAGGTCAGGATTGAGAACCATTGCCAAATTGTTGTCAGTCTAAGTGGCAAAAGCCAGAGCGGTATCTCTCTGGGTGAATGCTGTATTGTGGCTGTTTCATAATCTCTGTTCTGACTGAATGTGCCCACAGTAAAAACAAAGAGACTCTACTAAAAAAATCTTCATTTCCTTTCCAGGGTTGTACAGTTACTTAAGTTCAATGTTCACACAGTTAGATGATGTTTTCCTGTCATTTTTCATCTGCTTTCTTTCCCTCAGCCATCTGTTTTTATTTGTTTTCCATTTTTCATGAGTCTGATTTTCTTCTGCTTCTAACTGGATCGCTCTGAGTATCATTGTCCCCTGGTATGTTATATATTCAGCTACCCTTTGCTGCAGATTGCCTTGTATTTTCATGCAGCAAAACCTTTCAGAAATGCAGAAAGAGAGCCTTATATTCAGCTGTGTGTCTTTTGCAGTTTCTCCTGTGTTCTGATTGAGTTAGCATTATGAAACTCAGACACATGAAAAATCATTCAACTTGTCTTCAAGTTAAAGCAAAGAAAATTAAAGGACCATACTACCATTTTGCATGTTTGAGCCTAATATATTCAATTTTCATACATGTAAGGTTACTGACAATCATTTCNATTTTGCATGTTTGAGCCTAATATATTCAATTTTCATACATGTAAGGTTACTGACAATCATTTCCCTAAAGGTAAAATCCAGCTTTTCTGATATTTTGCAAAATCTCTTAATCTTTCAAAATCAAATGTTCAAGTGATAAACCAACCTTAAAAGTCATTGTTTCTCCTGCTAATAGTTACACAAAATTATGAAGTCAAGATCATTAAAATTTTTCCATAAACGCAGGTCTTCTTTTGGGACTATATTCCCTGGTGGAGGCATACATTCACTCCACGCTTTTTATTGCTCCTAAAATTACAAAACTTCGGAAAAACCTGAATACATGTCTTGTTCACGATGATGGTTTACCTTTCCCAAGAAAGTTTCAAGTATCAACAAGTTGATTTTAATAGCTTACCAGAATGAACTGAAACCAATGGCGGTCTGGAGGAAAAACATTTTTAATTCACCGTTCCAGTAGTATGCTTTGGGAAATGATTGTCAGTAACGTTACATGTATGAAAATTGAATATATTAGGCTCAAACGTGCAAAATGGGTGGTATGGTCCTTTAACACAACTAAAGCTGCAAGTTTTTCCCCCATAACATTTTACTCACCATCTCCCCATATTTCAGCATATAACTAACTGCTGTCTCATCTCCTCTCTCCTCCTCCATCTCCCATGATCCCTCACCTCCACCATCCCGTCACCAGCCCGGACCCGCCGTAAGAGGCAGCGCTACGTGGAGAAGAACGGTCGCTGCAATGTCCAGCACGGCAACATGCGGGAGACTTACCGCTACCTGACTGACATCTTCACCACGCTGGTGGACCTCAACTGGCGCTGCTCTCTTTTTGTCTTCGTCATGGCCTACGCCGTCACATGGCTCTTCTTCGGCGCCATCTGGTACCTCATAGCCTACTGTAGGTGAGGTGATGGTGATAGGATGGAGCCACTTTATGGATTTAGATCTCTCCAGTCTTGAGCAATGAAAAACTATGCACATTTTCATTGTGGGCAAACATTATTCCTGCTAAATCTCAAAAGCAATGAGCAAGATCCTCTGTTTTGTAGCCAAAAATATCCATCTTAGATTTGATCAATTAATAAAAAAAAAAAACCCCACATCAATTAGGTGTGATTTCTGGCTTTAAAACTCACTTTGAGACATCATGTTGAAATTTATATCACCAAAAAAAAAAAAAAAAAAAAAAAAAAAATTTCCCCTTGCTGTGTGTCTTCCGCTTATTGTCATCACTGTGTGCTGGTGTTTTGCCACTTAAGTAAATTATCACAAGGGAAAAGCACTTTTGGCAGTTACTCAAAGATGCTGTAAGAGAGTAACTACTATTGCAAGACATTTTATATGCGGAGACTAAAAACACCCCATACCCCAGCCAGAAAAACAGATGACAAAGCAGTATTAATATGACAGTATATTTCATCATGATGTGTTGCTTCTTCACTAGATGTGTCTGTTGGATCTCTGCTCTAATTAGTTAACGTATTCAACTCATAAAACTGTGACCTTTTGATATCAATTACAGGCCATCATATAAAACCCTGCCAGAGATCTGTCGATGTTGCTAAAATTTCTTCTTTGCCAACACAAGTAAAATAAAAGTCATAGATTACATAAATTATAACAACACCACTTTCGCTAAATTGTTCTGCCTCTCTGGCCAGAGATGTGCTAATCAGCGACATTAGCCTGTATAGCTTATCGCTGGAGAGAAAACCTGCACAGGACAGAACAGCCAGCAGTGCAGAGTCGATGTAGTCTGATGTTGTTTGATGGAAGAATGATGGAGAGATTCATCGTTATAGTTAAATATGATGAATCGGACGATTTGCTGATTGCATAAACAGTATTCACTAAAGGAATAAGAGGAGTTTGTCAAAAAGTACAAGATTAAAGGAGACGGATAATTTGAAAGAGAGAGATGAGTCATCATACAATATAATTCTGCCCTTCCATTCTAAATATATTCATCTTCTCACTCACTGTCTATTTTTCACTCAACACCCACGGTGTCAGCTCCCTCCACTTCCCTTCCCTTCCCTTCCCTTCCTCACACGCTCTCCTCCTTTCTTCCCAGGGGTGATCTGGACCATCTGGAGGATGAGACATGGACGCCCTGCGTCAACAATGTCAACGGCTTCATCTCGGCCTTCCTCTTCTCCATTGAGACTGAGACGACCATCGGCTATGGTCACCGTGTCATTACCGACCAGTGTCCGGTGGGAACCATGCTGCTGCTGCTACAGGCTATACTGGGATCCATGGTCAACGCCTTCATGGTGAGCGTCTGGGCTGGGACATGCAGAAATTATATATATATTTTATATATAATAATATTATATTATATAATAGATATTTAGGCTGAAACTATTATATGTTTTGGTAGATATTATGAATCATATTGTTGATCAGGTTTATTATTTGATGACTGGGGAAAATGAATTCTTCAATAATAATAATAATAATAATAATAATAGTTAATATGTTTATATTTTTACTTTTTGATAATTAAATTTTAGTAAAATCTAAAAGTTTTTATATAAAGAGGACACTTTTTACATTCTGTTCTGGAATTGTAATTAATAAATCAATATAACTATAAATATAATGAAATTATAGTACATAATATGAGAAACTATTGATAGAATTTTCTTTGTGCAGTCTGTGATTTCACAGTTCATGTGTTTATATTTTTACTTTTTGACAATTAAATTTTAGTAAGTTCTAAAAGTTTTTATACAAAGAGGACAATTTTTACATTCTGTTCTGGAATTGTAATCAATAAATCAATATAACTATAAATATAATGAAATTACATAATATGAGAAACTATTGATAGGATTTTCTTTGTGGAGTCTGTGATTTCACAGGTAATATGTTTATATTTTTACTTTTTGACTATTAAATTTTAGTAAAATTGAAAAGTTTTTATATAGAGAGGACAACTTTTACATTCTGTTCTGGAATTGTAATTAATACATCAATGTAACTATAAATATAATGAAATTATAGTACATAATATGAGGAACTATTGATAGAATTTTCTTTGTGGAGTCTGATTTCACATAATACGGTAAAGATATCCAGGTTTTAGTCAGCTTGTACATTTAAGTGCTGGTGAGGATTTACCTAAGATTGCCAAAATTTTCTTGTTTCATAATCCCATTTGGCAAAATCTTACCTGTCTAACATTCACCCAGTCAGTCTAAAACAAATCAAAAACACGACATGAAGACCTGTTTTTTTGCTTGAGCTGCAGCAAGGGAATGCATGCGATTACTGTGAAGAAGAAATGACGCTAATGTGGTGCAGATGGCATGCTCCTTAAAAAGAGTGTTGTGTTTTTTTTTTTTATTTACTCCGAAAGTGCTGATGGAGCTGCATTTTTTTGAAGGAGTAAGCAGTCTTTTGATGAGGACGTGAATGAAGCGCACTCCGCTGTCCAAGCAAAATGATATTTATGCATGTCTGTCAGCTGGAAACATGCCATATTAGCAACCGACAGGAATGTGGGATGCTGCATTATGAAGTCTAAAACAATGACTGAGTCAGAGGTTAATTGTAGCCTCGCTGTAAAGTTTTAGATGTTGAAAAATGGAAATAGAAGGGATGAAAATAATGAACAAGCTCGGTCCGTATTGATCGGTCAGAATAAATGCGTTCCGGCTATACAGTCTGGTTGCTGAATAACGTCTGACGCCCTTCCTCCTGTCTGTCCAGGTGGGTTGCATGTTTGTCAAGATCTCGCAGCCAAACAAGCGAGCCGAGACGCTGGTGTTCTCCAAACACGCCGTCATCTCTCTGAGGGACGACAAGCTCTGTCTGATGTTCAGGGTCGGGGACCTCCGCAGCTCTCACATCGTAGGGGCCAACATGAGGGCCAAGCTGATCAAGTCCAAACAGACACAGGAGGGTCAGTCTACAAGACAACATTTGGACTTTTTTTTTTTTTTTTAATTTAGTTTAATTTTTTGAACATATAAAGTGAGACAACCATAACAACAAAAACCACAAAACAAACAGAACAAAAAATTAAAAGGATCTTCATAAATATCACACAAAGTCAGTACATCATATACAGCAAATAGTCACTAGTGGGTATGTATATACTGTGGGGCCCAGCCATATCATGTGCCTTCCAGAAATTTCAACAAAGGTGCCCAGACCTGCCTAAATCTCTCAGATTTATTTTGGGGATCATGAGTTAACTTGTGCAATGGCAATAAATTAGGCACTTGATTCAACCACATTTCAATAGGAGGTATCTGTGGGGATAACCGCAAATAAGAATACACTTTTTAGCCAAATAAACAAGAAAATTCAACGAGTAGTCAATTTCAGAGCTGACAACCAACTCAGTTTTACAGTTCAACAAATATATAAGAGATGACAGATTAAATTTCTTACCAATTATCTTTTGAACTAACTCATGCACCTCAGACCAGTAAACGCACATTTTGGGACAATCCCAAAATGTATGCATTAATGTACCTTTTTCAGATTTACACTTAAAACAAAGTGAAGAAACATTGGGGTACATCTTGTTAAGACGAACAGGAGTGAGATAAATCTGATATATAAATTTGTGATTTTGTTCCTGTAAAGAGTTAGATGTAGATTTCTGAAAGACACTTTACATGTTGAGAGCCACATTTCATCAGAGAAAGTCTGGCCCAAGTCTCTCTCCCAAACCCTCCTTAAGGGGTCATAGGATNCCACATTTCATCAGAGAAAGTCTGGCCCAAGTCTCTCTCCCAAACCCTCCTTAAGGGGTCATAGGATGAGGAGGAGATAACAATGCATATAAATCTGAAATCTTCCCTTTCAGAGCTCCTCAACATTTGAACTTTCATAGCGTTTGACTTGTCCCTTACATGTATGGAGGCTTCACACGTGTGCACAGAAGCACACGTCAAACCTCCTGAGGGATATGAGGTAGATATTATTATCTCCTCCTCCTCTCTTGCTTACCTCCCTCACACTCCCTCCTCTTGTTCTCTCATTTTTGTCTCCCTCCAGGTGAATTCATCCCCCTGGACCAGACAGACATCAGCGTCGGCTTTGAGACGGGTGACGACCGTCTGTTTTTGGTCTCGCCACTGGTGATCTCCCATGAGATTGATGCCCATTCGCCCTTCTGGGACATGTCACAGGCCCAGCTGGAGAAGGAGGACTTTGAGATTGTGGTCATTCTAGAGGGAATGGTGGAGGCCACAGGTGAGGAATGATTAAATTATAATTTTTTTTCAAGCTATAAGATCTGTGTATATATAAAATTTTACGAAATTGATCTCAAATTTTGATTTCACAATTTGATTTTGGCGTTCCAGTTCAAACACGTTTGGCTGTAGCTACCTCAGAACTTACTTTAGCTTTCCATTAGTTTGGATATAAACTGAAACTAGTGTGATTTTAGTGCTTTATGCGGTATTTTTTAAAGTCTCGGTGAATATGATCTATAGTTGGTTTAAAAACAGGATACTACAGCAAATTATCTTCAGAGGATTTTATGGTCTGTTCTCATGACTTAAATTATAGCATCCCCGGCTGAATGATGGTCTAACTCTTCAACTGATGGTTCACAAAAGGGTTTATTCAAAATAATGTAGCTCCAGAAAACATGCCGTGACCATTCTGTGAACACACCGTAAGAGCTACGGAGAAAACAAAATGAAAAATATTACCGTTTTTAACTTGACAAAATGACAAGCTCTGATAGAGTGCTACAGATAAGCATATTTAACTTAAAAATGAAATGATTAATCCGTTTTAGAACTAGATCACACATGAACTGCAGCTTTAACCAAACAATTAAAGCACATTCTACACAATATACTGTACTCATTAACATACTAGCATTACAACAGCTCTTATTATCTGTAAAAAGGCTAAGGAGTGCTAACTGCTTCTCAACATGAGCTAAATTACGGTGCGTTGAGTTAACGTAACGTCTTTGCTAGCTTACACAGTCCTTAACTTAGCAAAAGTACAAATACAGAATAAAATCATTTATGATCAGTCCTAACAGGAAACGAAATACTGACAAACCTTGTGCCCTTATCAGCCAGGTGCCAAAAATAAACAAAAAGAGTTCGACACACTCCTTATTTTGAGAACACACTTTATAATTTAACGCTCCGTCTTTTTCTCTAACCGGTATTACCCTTTCAAAATAAAAGCTGCCGCTTTTGTGCTGTATACCAGAGTTACCTCTTCAGAATAAAAGCATCCACATTTATACTGGAATCTAACAGAATAAAATTGATACACCTAGAAAATGAACAAACATGAAAACAACAGATTATAATACAAATATATTGGAATATGCAGAAGGTCATTTACATAAATAGTTATTTGACAAAAGGGTCCAAACTCATAAAGATTAAAAGTTGCTGCAGAGAAATGGTAAGCAAGTAGCAAGTCAGTGTGTTAGTGAACTTGTACCCATGAGCAAGGCATTGACCCATGCTTACCCACTGTTCATACTTAAAATGTTAATGTGTCATGTTGTAGTTGCTTCCTTTGAAAGTAGCTCTGACTTTGGTTTTGAAAATGTTTCAGTTAATCGTGTCTGAAGCTTAAATGGTTTCAGCCCTCCAGTGCTGAAACATTTTTACAAAAATATAGCAAACGCTTACATTTATATACATTGGGACTTTAGATTTATATACATTGGGACAGAACGATGAGACAAAGCAGGAAAATAACTTTGGCTTTACAACATTTTATCTTACAGATTCACTGCAGATCTTAATATTCTACATTATGTATGAGATATTTATGGTTTTATGTTGTGTTGCGTCTGTATCAACTATCTGAAAATGCTGCATTGCAAACAGCCATTTAGCTGCAACCTGTGAGCGTATGGATGGTGGATGTTTATCTTTATTTCCTTTATGTCTAATTTACTTTAACCTACTCATTTGATTCTCAAAGTTTGGCAAGAATTCACTGTCAGATCTGTTCATATTATTCTCCATGAGGCAAAAGTGGCCTCCCTGCCTACTCCAAATATTGATTGCTTTAGTCAGAGTGCTGTGGAAGTAGCCATACAGTCATAACTCGGCAGAGAAAACTGCCCTTTGGTGGTGATGATGATATAAGATATATATCAGAGACATCTGCTGCTGTATTTCTGTTTCTAAATTGCCTCAACCAGAAGTTTGACAAATCAGAGTTGAATCCTCACATGTACTATGAGGACATGAACACATGTTTTGAGGTGTAATTTTTAACTTATATCATGAATTTATGTGTTTGCATACCCGTGTTTGCAGGTATGACGTGTCAGGCGAGGAGCTCCTACCTGGCGGAGGAGGTGATGTGGGGTCACAGGTTCAGCCCGATGATGTCGCTGGCCGAGGGCTTCTTTGACGTTGACTACGGAGCCTTTCATCACACTTTTGAGGTAATGTTTTCTCAAGGAATCATGATGAAGCTTAACTAAAGATTCACGATATGGATGTTTAATTTGGTGACCTGACTGTGCAGTATTTGTTCAGTCCTTTTTAAAGGAAAACAGCTGTTTATATATATTGGCAATATGTGTTGGCAGTGTTCCCGACATTTCTGGGTCTATTTGGAATCTGATACTGCTTTTTTTTCATTTTCGTGTCTGGGGGTTATTGAAGGAAATAGTGGGAAATGTAGGAATAGTAACATGAAGTGGAAGTAGATGAAGCCAGCGAAAGGTTAGGAGGTTTGCTGCCAAAGTAATTTCCTTCTTTTGAGTGGCATCTTCTTGCCATCTCAAAAATGCTAATAACTTCATCAAATGGGCATTTGGATTGAGGGTTTACACCTGTTCCTATATTTTTTCTTCTTCCCCAGGTGGATACTCCCTCCTGTTCGGCCCGAGAGCTCTCATTGGCTGCAGCAAGACTGGATGCTCACCTGTATTGGTCCATCTCCAGCAGGCTGGATGAAGAGCCTCTGGCTCACCAGGCATCCAAGCAGCTGGACACTGGCTCAGCCAATAGCAAAGGAGGCGAGCCAACTTCCATCGCTGGGGAGATAACTGAGGTACAGGAGCAATCAGGATTGGGCGAGCTGAATGGCAGCATTGCCACCGACCAATCAGAATCTGAGGCCTAGATCAGAGAATGTTGACAAAAATGAGGACCTTTAGTATATCATCACATGACAGTTAGCGTATTGGCATCTTTTGTTTTGAGGTAAATGTGAGGATTAATTTGCTCAGGACATATCTTATGCTACCATGTATTTCTTTTTTTGTTTATGTCTTTTATTTCTCTGTTGATCTTTGTTATAAGTGTCATGTGTGCTATCTTTTTTTTTTTTTTTTTCNTTTTTTTTTTTTTTTTTCGTATTAGCACCAATCACCCTTGCCTATATCTACATTTCAATGACAATACTATGCTTTTGATTGGGTCATACAACATGGGGACCAAGGCTGTATGCTAAACAGCAAGAGACTATTTGTCTTGAGAATGTATGTATGTATGTATGTATGTATCTTGGGCAAAAGGATGCAGACAGGGTGGTTGTGTGTACAGAGTTAATTGTATGGATTGTTCACGTTTAGATAAGTAATGTGCATAGACACTTAATTTTCACCTGTGCATGAATATCGCTAGATGATATCGAGGAATAGACTGGTAATCTTGCAAAGATTGTTCTAAAATTTATCATCAAAAAAGCAGGGTGGGGAATTTAAAAAAAAAAGCCATGTTCTAAAATCTGTCCAATCTGTTCTAAAAATCTATTTAGGATAAAACAGTGAAAGTAGCCGGTATACAACAAAGTTAATTTCCTGCCCTGGATGTTTAGTATTTTCTGGAGTTACAGAAAATACTAAACTGTTTGTTAATGGTCTTAACACTGATATGAGCTGACATTCCAAACAGTACTCACACGCCATGGTGAATAGGGTATCAAATACACAACCTTTAACTTAGAGACAGGTTTACTCGAATGTGTCTGTGGCTTCATTTCACATATGAAGTGTGTAGCACAAGGAGCATCTATTTTTCTGTGCCCAGCCGAGTAGAAATTAAAAGCACAACAGTGTCCTGCTCACTTCAGCCAAACTACTGCTTCTGCTGCTGCTGTGTATATATGTTGCCATTTTTACTTGATGTTTTTAATATTTAATATAACACATGGATTAGAATAAAAAAAACTATATTCAAGATTCAGCTATTTCAGATTTGTGTGTTCTTTAAAGAATCTTTCTTTTTTTTTTTTTTTTNTTTTTTTTTTTTTTTATGGTATTCTGCAGAGAATCTAAATATATTAAAGGACCATACCAACCATTTTGCATGTTTGAGCTGAGTATATTCAATTTTCATACATGTTACTGACAATCATTTCACAAAGGATAAAATCATATTTCAGCTTTCCTGATATTTTGCAAAATCTCTTAATCTTTCAAAATCAAATATCCAAACGATACACCCACCTTAAAAATCCATGTTTCTCCTGCTAGTAGTTACACAGCCTTATGAAGTCATAAACACAGGTCTACGTTTGTAGACATACATTCACTCCACACTTTTTATTGCACTTAAATGCTAAAATTACATAACTTTGAAAAAAAAAAACCCTGAATATACATCTTGTTTGTGATGATGGATTACCTATCCCAAGAAAGTTTCAAGTACCAAGTTGATTTTAATAGCATACCAGAATGAGCTGAAACCAATGGCAGTCTGGAAGGTAGGAAAAACATTTTTAATTCACCGTTCCAGTAGTATGCTTTGGGGAATGATTGTCAGTAATGTTACATGTATGAAAATTGAATATGTTAACTTCAAAGATGCAAAATGGCTGGTATGGTCCTTTAAAGCATGTATATACTGTCTATGAATAATCTAAGTAAGTACATGTGAGAGACCATCTGATATTTATTGTACAAATACCTCAGAAATATAAAGGATTCATTGTGTAAAAGTTTCATTTGAAACATTTATTTTCATTCAGAGCGACGACCAGTTTTGCAAATATTAAATTTTTCATCTTTGTCTTGTGTAAAATGTCACAGTGACGTATCACATTAGAAATTCAAGGCTGGATCTCAGCATCAGGATAAGTCAGCATATTGGGTTACTAGGCAGAATCCTGCTTTAAAAAATGCATTTCTCTCCTTTGGCAGCTAGATGGCGATAAAGATCCCAACCTTCCTCCTCCAGCCAGTCACAACCCTATTGGTGTGTAATGAGATGGGGCCCCCATCTCAGCTGTCTCCTAGGCAACCGGGGCTAGGGACAGAGAGAGGGCAGAATGTGTGTGTCAGTGTGTGTGTGTGTGTGTGTGTGTGTGTGTGTGTGTGTGTAAACTGGACCGCCACACCTGGTGAGGGACTTTATGAGGGTTTTCAAAGAGTTCATGATTTTAGTTGCATACAGTATTTTTGTAATGCGGAAAAAACGATACCAAGTGGTGACCTTCAGAGGAAAAAATAAATGTCCTGAAAATAAATTGGAATATTCTGGCATATTTGTACTGTCACATAAAGCTAAAGTTATGTATGATCAAGAAAGCAATTTTCGGATAGGACAGAACAAACCCACGAGGTTTATAAAACTCTAAGACTTCAGCATTAGTAACCCACATTGTATGAGACGTCTCAAACGTGATCAGACACATTTTGTATGAGTGAGAAATGTTCATCTCACAGTTGAAGCCATGTTGCCATTTCCAAGTACTAACTATGATTTTAATGAGAGGTTGTTTTGCACAATCCCTGCTGAGCCAAAATCAATGTTCCTCTTGATGGGATGAAGTCATGACAGTCTTGTTTGAGACACAAAAAGGAGGACTAAAAAAATTTTTTAAAAAAAGAAAAAAAAAAAAGGGAGAAAATATAATGTAAGGAGGCCACAGGACCACAGAACAGAACGTTTCAGCAAGATGGGACGACCTAGCATTCAAAAGTTTGGAATCACTGAGAAATCTTTGATAGAAATTGATACTTTTATTCATCAAACTGGCATTAAATCGATTTATATTACTGCTAGAAATGACTTATTCATGATCAATGATTAATTAGTCACATAAAAATATAAAGCCCTATTTTCAGTAGCATCTAATGATAAACTCCTTTAGCTCGTCATCCTTAATGAATCATGTTTAAATGCTAATTGGTTATTAGAGACACCTTTGTAATTGAGCTAGCACACCTGAAAATTATTATTCTGTTCAATTAAGCAGGGAAACTTTACTTGTATTTTACGGTAAGCATTCCCGAAGTTCAATGCTGGGTTCAAAAATGGCCAAAACACAACAACTTTCTCCAGAAATACTATAATAATACAGTAATAATAATACTTTTATTTATATAGCACCTTTCTAGAAAAGACCTTATGAAAAGAAAGTTTTCATAAGGCTGTATAGACTATTTACTAGTCTATACAGTCTATTGTTCTTTTTCCATTTTTGCACAAAGTAAAAAAAATAAAATAAAATAAATAAATAAATAATATAGCTTAAAATATCAAATCCATCAAAATTTAAATCAAATTTGAATTTGGATGAAATTTATTTTGAATATAAATAAACATTTGACACATTTTCACTGAAAAACTGGAATACATATTGTACAAGTGAAAAGGCTGTAACTGACAAACACCTTCACTTCTCACATAGTTTGCATAATGAACAATATTTCAACTCCAGGACCTCATCAGATTCTCAGTTTATACATGTATATACAGTATATGTATATGTACAGTATAGTAATGACCTCCAGTACAGCAACCCTCAACAGTTTCTGCTGCATCTGCAGCCACAATCTATTGCTGCTTTTGGAAATACAGCAGAATAGAATGACTTGTGTTATAAGACAAACGCAGCAAACAACCAGCAAAAATAAATATGACATAAATTGTGCAACCAATTATTGAAAAACTAATAGAAATGTTGCATCAGGTTCAGTTTTTGCTTTTTCAGCACCACCGTGTTCACAGACATCTGGAGAGTCAGACGACCAGCTAGCAGCTCCAGGAGAGCAGCCAGAGGGAGTGCCTTGCTCAAAGACACCAAGGCACTCATTCAAACTCAGAACCCATGACAAGCCTGCTTTAATAGAAGTAGGAATCTGACATGTCTTGGTCCAGACAGAGATGATTTTTTTATTATTGGGGGGAAAAAAAATCAGAACAAGCATTCCACTGAGAAAAGGAAGTTATTATGAAAATTACAAAACAATTACAGAAAGTTTAACAAATATGACTAAATATCACCAATTTAGTGTGATCTCTGTCCCTGCTTGCTGCTAAGTTGATGTTTGTTCAAGAACTCTATTCCATTATCAATTTCATAATTATTCCACTTGTTCTCCTTATCGAACAGCTCAGCTGCAGTTTGGTTTCATATACAGAGGTTCAAGTTTATGGAATGTCCTGCTTTCTGATATCATTATTTTTGGCTTGTCTTCAGTTCAACAAAGCTGTGAAGGGATTATTTCTTTCTCAACAATATTATCCTTATGGATTTTTACTTTAATTTCTTTGTTTCCTGTATATTGCCTTCTGAGTCTAATATTCAAATGTTCCTTTATTATTTTATTGTATTATTTATTTTTCTTTTTTCTTATTTTTTCCCCCCAATTGTTCTAGAAATTAAATAGTGACATGCATGTTCTGGAGACTTGCTAAACTAAACTAAACTACGTACAGTTCATATATAGTAAAATGTGAATGGCTTAAAGCATTTGTGAACTAAAGATTATTATTTATAATTATTATTTTCTGCATAAATTGAAAAACCTTTTGGAAAAACATTGGTACGGTGGTGCTGCTCGTTATGAACTGTGCAAATAGAAATGACAAACAGCCACAAATCAAGCAGTGGTGGCAGTACAAGAAAATAAATCAAAATTATGACTTATAATCACATTAATCTATTCAACTCTCTTTGCAGAAGGTCAGAAACATCTGTTCTAGTTTATTTATGGTTGATTTAGTGTTCATAAATAAATATTATTTTTGATGCTGGATGTTTAGACGTAAAAAATGTCACTGTTCTTCTGATTGTGCTGCAATAATATGAACATTGCATCACACACACACACACAAGCTGCATTCTCACACGTGCACATGCACAGAAACACAGATTCACACTTTTCTCAGCTATTTCTGTCTTAGGGAGCGGTGGGTTGGGCATGGGCCTTGCGGATCGAGGCAGATGTATAATGATTAGGTCATTGGTTGACTGGCCTGGCTTGAAATATCCAAGCTGAAAACTCTATTTAAAGCTGAAATTCATTTTTTTTTTTTACACACAAAGTCTCTCTCTGTTCACTGGAGAGAAATAATAAAAAATCATATCAAACTGCGACACTACTGACCTGTGTTCCAGTTCCTACATACTGATAATTATGAGTCTATAGCTAGCATGCTCCTACTGGAAAGTGTCAGATACACACAAAGATGTCAGCATGGTCCTTTAATTGACTTGATTTTGAGTTTCTGTTGATTCAAAGTATTGTCCCTCAATGCAATGCAAAAAATGAATTAGAGTAGGTCACAAGTGGAAGTAATTAAAACAACATGTGCACAGATAGGAATACAAAAAAAAAAAAAAAAAAAAAAGGACCATACCAGTGATTTTGCATGTTTGAGCCCAATAAATACAACCCACATACATGTTTTGCTATTCCCAACCATTTACCAAAATGCACTTTTGGAGCAGTGGAAAACTCCAGGAAAACTGAAAAATAGTTTTACGTTTTAGAAAATGGTTATAAATAATGTAACGTGTATGCAGGAAGTATATTTGTAGGGTTTAAACATGCAAATCACCAGTATGGTCCTTTAACTCTCAGTGGCTAAAGATGCCCCTGGGGCCAACAGGACTAGCTACAGGTGGCTACAGGACGTTTAATGCACACCGTGATTAAGCTTAATAAAGGAAATCAATTTCACATGGTGTGTATTTTTGCTGGGACTGCTGAGGTCACGCTAAGACATGGATCTGTGGGACGCGGCGTCGTCTTTCACTTTTCGAGGGATCCCTCATGGTGCAGCATGTCACAGTTGGCACAGGAAGGCCTGAGCCCAGCACATTTAATTAGCTAGGCTGTCTTGGCTATTGGATGGGATGGGACATGCACACACACACACACACACTGACGAGTCATCAACATCACCAAGGGCGCGGTGCTGCTTGCATCTAAATCTTAACAGGAAGCATCATACTATATTTTGCATAGAAACGTGTCACCGGGAGATAAAGTTTTTCCTGGAGAATTAACAAACTGGTGTGTGTGTGTGTGTGTGTGTGTGAGAGAGANAGAGAGAGAGAGAGAGAGAGAGAGAGAGAGATTGTGTTCCAGACAGGCCTCACATCTGCACTTATCATTCAAGTCAATGAGCCAGATTCAGTGAGAAAAAATGACTGTTGCTATGAAAAAAGCAAACTTAGGAGAAACACTTTGGAAGAAACCATTCTGACATCCCTCTCCGTGGATGCATGTGAGGAGCCCTCCCCACCTCAGCTGTAGTGAGGGGAGCCCAGTCAGGCAGCCAGCAACCAGCGCGTCTCTGCCTACCAATAGGCTGCATGCTCGGCTCAGGCTCTGTGCAGAGCTGAAGCTGGGCGCAGGGGAACTGCGACGGCCGCGCCAAGCATCTTCCCAGGTATGCGTCTCTCCCTATCCGCCCTGATTCCCTTTGCAATGCGACGGCATCCTTTGCTGCAAGATATTTCACACTCAGCTGATTATTTCTAGGGAGGGGTTGCTTTTTTTNTTTTTTTTTTTTTTTTTTTTTTTTTTTTGTGCTTCACATATAGCCTGCACGGTAACGCAGGAGCAGTGGGTCTCGGTAAACACGCTGACAGCAAAGACGCATCTGCAAATCCCGATCGTTAACCGCGCTTCAACTTGCACACACACACACACACACACACACACACACACACACACACACACACACACACACACACACNAGGCGGGGATGTGGGGATGCGATCTCGCTGCTGCTGCTGATGTTGCTGCTGCTGCTGCTGCTGCTGCGCTGCGTGGATTTCTCCGGGAAATTTCTGCAACGGGGGGGTTATGATTTGGCCATGCAGCTTTCGTCAAAACATGACCGCTGACTGTATTTTTCAACTTGCGGTGCGTTCAGGTGGAGCGTTTTCTGACCGAGCGAGGAAGCAGGTACTGATGGAAGAGATCATTTCATAGCAATTTCATGTAGGCTGTGCCATATAGCGCTGCAGTAGGCTATAGTAGGTCATGCTGTATCCATGCGTAGACAGCCATTCCAATAGCAAATCATCAATTATTGATAGCCAAACGCAATGATACACTGGATCTATTTCACATCATTATTCATTCATATAGTGAGTTATCATCCAGGGGGGAATGATGACGAGGAAGATGTTTTTCAGAGGCTCAGATGGACTTATAGCACAAAGTCCTCTTAATTATAGCCATGCTGAACTTGTGCTTTAAATGAGTTTGCATAAGCAGTTTTTTTTTTTTTTTTTTTTTTTTTGCATGATTAGCCTGATCTGTGGCGCTGTGTTTTCCCTGTCACTAGGTAAGATGTAGGTACACTCCCTTAGCAGTTAGGGTGGTGCTGCCTGCTAGTGCTGATGTGTTACAGTGGCCACTACCTGTGCATGATAGGCCTGGATGTACACTGGGGACCTCCCTGCTTCAGCTGCTTCAGCTTAGGGTGTGGGGTGGGGGGTTGTGGTGGTGGTGGTGGTGGTGGANGTCAGGGGGTGTTGAAGTCAATTAAGGCTCAATCTCAATCTTGAAGTTGTGTTTGTGACGTTTCTGAGGGAAGTTATCAGTGAAATCTCCACATATAAAAAGAAAATGTTTTCCAAAAGCAGAAATTGACTGAGGGTGTTAGCAATGGCAATTATCATCAAACGAATGTCCGCAACTGCAACTTTTACAACATTTGACCTTACTGTAAGCTCTCCAAACATGCCAAACCATCATATCCAGCACTGAGGCAGTGACGTGCATATAAAACACCACATGTGCTGCGAGTAGTCATGGTAGTTCTGTTGTTGCTATGCAAAAAGGCTCTTGTGCTGAAGTTCCCCTGCAATCATTTGAAGCTGTGACCTTGTCAAAAGGGCCGCTGTCTGTCTGTTCCTCCTGCTTTCCTCTGATCAAACTCCAGCTCGACTTGTCGTAACTGCTTCTGAATTTGGCTAATTCAAGAAGCCCTTGAGTTGATTTTTGCTGCATTTACAGCATTACCTATTCGCTCCACTTGAAGAGCCAGGAATAGTTGGAGGACTTGCACACCAGAAGCCCTGATTTCAGCATGCTGATTTTTGGATGTTATTTTCGGCTCAAACTCTGCCTGGACTTGTCTTGTCAGTGAAGTTACAATGACATTCATGACTTAATCTGTTTTTCACACATGTTGTCCTTGAAGAGAGAGACAGAGTTACTCACAGTCTGGCCATAAAGTGGAGATTTTCTGCTGAGCTTTATGTATATGGATAGCATTAATTATCTCCAGGCTATAGGCTGATCTTAAGTGTTACAGTGAATCATACGGTATGAAATAAGCTCCCAGATCACTGGTGACCTCAAAGTGCAAAGTGGACAAAATTATGAAGTGAGGAATGTTAAGGTCACCTTAAGGTCAAGAGAAGATGAGCGACTTTTTTCCAGATCTTTGAATTATTTGTTATTTAAAATGGATATTTTGTGCAAATGCTGCAAAAACAATTTACCGACAAATTTTTGGTTTATTCCAACTTTTTGCAGTGTTTACCTGTCTGTATGATATGTTTGCTTTTATTCTTTTTAAAATTGCATATATACACAAAACGGTTCATGCCAATCTTGGCATATACCATGATTATATATGCAGACAGATGGAAAGAAGAAAAAAGTATGCTTTTATGCATTAACAGTTAAAAAGTTGCATGTTTAATTCAATCATTGTGCTATTTTGTGCTGTATAATAAATTTATTTTATGCCACATCAAAATTTACATAAATCTTAATAATGCATCATATCACACAGCATTTTTATTTAATCATTACCTCGAACAATAAGGCATTTTTTCAGCTTTGTCTGTTAGCAGGATTACTCAAAAAATTAAGAATGATTTGATAAAAATTGGTGGAGGAATGGGGCATCCTATTCAATTTTGATGCCAATCCAGATTCAGGAGCAGGTCCAGGAATTTTTTAAAATGATATCTTAACATTGGGAAATAGAGTATTTCAATATTTTTTGTCAATTCCTGAAACATAATAATTTTTTTTTTAATTTTTTTTAAATCCAGCATGTTTATCCCATAATAGACTATTAATACTTGCAGTTTGGTGCAGATCCAGAAAAGGATCCAAAAGGCTCCTAAAATGTGGCTTGTTTGGCCTTGGTGGAGGTATTCATTCTAATGAATGCCTCTCTGGTTTAATCTTTTATTTATTTATTCATGTATTATAATCAAAAATAGCTATTTAGACAAACCAACATATGCTACTTATATTGAAAATAAGTGTTATAGAGCCTCATACAGGCTTATTGACTTATTGATCTGGTATTGTTCAGGATCTCTCTCTCTCTCTCTCTCTCTCTCTCTGTCTCTCTCTCTCTCTCTCACATACACACACACACACACACACACACACACACACTAATACAATGCTCTGTGACAACACATTCTCTGTCTTTAGAAGCTCCTAAAGAATGCTGGAAGACATGAAATGACTAGCATTGTTACTTTTTCAGTCCGTATAATCTTTGGTATCAGATATCATCTGTTTGCTTAACTTTGAATTGTCAAATGTCACATGAAAATACCTCTCAGTTATGTCACGTGACCTCCCCCTTTTCTTATTTTTGTTTTATGCTGCCATCTGAAGCATCTTGGCAGGAACATCTTCATAACATAATGCAGGTTGTGGTATGCAAGTGTATTCCAGCGCTCATGTCTTTGATTCAGCACCAAGTTTGTCCTTTGGGTGACATCTCTTTAATGGACAATGGACAATGAACTACGAGCCACTATTCAACTCCAAACATGATTAGCTAAAATGCTAATGTGTGCAAAGCCTTTGATCGCAGCATTACTGTTTTATAAGCCATCCACTGTTATCTCCAGGCAGGACGGGCTGTTTTAGCCAATAATTAATGTGTCAGACAGGCATTCATTCACATACATGCACAGACAGGGCCCCCCCNACACACACACACACACACACACACACACACACACAGTAACCCATCAAAGAGTAGGGAAGCTTTCCAGAATAATTTGTCACATTAAATATACTGTTTTTTTGTATGTCTGTGTTCAGACAACAAAACCAACTTTTCTTTATCGTTTTTTTTTTTTTTTTTTTTTTTTTTTTTTNTTTTTTTTTTTTTTTTTTTGTATTTGTTGCAATGTATACAATATTAAAGGACCATACTGGTATTTTGCATGTTTGAGCCCAATAAGTACTACAGGTATACATGTTACCTTACTGCCGACCATTTTCCAAAACACACACAAAAAAAGATTTTATTCATGTTATTTTGCCAAATCACCTGAACATTAAATCTTTCAAAATTAAATGTTCAGGTGGAACATCCTTCTTTAAAATTCAAAGTTCTGTCTGGCATAATTGTAGAAGTCACAGTCATTTAAACTTTTCAGTAAAAGCAGTCTTCTCCTAGGACTATATTCTCTGGCGGAGAGATACGTTTTCTTCGATGTGTTGGAATGGTTAAATTAGGTAACTTAGACAAAAAAATGTTTGCTTTGCCTTGAAGGATACTTATCTCAAACATATTTAAAGTCTCTACAAGTTGATTTTTATAGCATATTGGAATGAACTGAAACCAGTCTGGTAGGTAAGAAAAACAATTCTAAAATTAACTGCTCCAGTAGTATGTTTTGGAAAATGGCTGACAGTAACAAAACATGTATGCAGGTTTTATTTATTGGGCTCAAACATGCTTTTAAGAATCCAAAACAGGCAACAGATTTTCACTGATTCTATAATGAAATAATAAGGAACTTTTAAATCAGCTTTCATGTAAAATAGAACAAACAAATTAATACAAACCTACTTTCACACAGATTTCACCTAAATTTATTGTAATGAGTCCAGCTCACTGACAGCTTCTAATAGCAGAAAGTACTAAAAAAAAATAAAAAAAATCAAGCCAAAATACTAGCAAGATGCTAATTATGTGCCAGTGTTCATCAAAGAAAGTTTTACCTGCTTTTTTAATATTAAAAACAAACACAAAACATTACAGATTGTTTTAATAAAACTTAAAAATAGAGAGCCCTACAACATTACAAATGCCATTTTAAATACCATCTTAAATTCTTTTATTTTTAGTTTTTCACTTTCTTATTTTCCACTTTTAACTGTCTTATAATTTAATTAGTTTCATGCACCTTACGGAGAGCTGCCCTGTTCAAACCCCTTAGGGTTTTTTTTTTTTTTTTTTANTTTTTTTTTTTTTTTTTGCAGCTCTCCTTCACATTTTCCCTTTTTTTCATTTCTGACATTTTGTATTTTTTTCTATGTGTAAACTAATAAACTAAACTAAATATTAAATAAATAAAATGTGAAAACCATAATCATTTTCAGGTAGAGGAAATTAATTAAACTACATTTTCAGAAGCAGAATGAGTTTAGTTGGAAATAAGAAATAATTCCACTTTATAGTAACATTTCTTTCCATACCAAGGTTTATTGTACATTGCTGCTTTTGTTACCTTTAATAATACAAGTTAGAATTTACTGTGAACTGTGTTTTATGAGGCAAAAGCAGCATCACTTTAATTAAGTGCAGTAAATGTCAGTATTTTTCCTGATGTCATTAACACGGAGAAATACTGGGAACTTATAAAGTTTCATTTATGTGCTGACACACGGCAAATCGCTCCATGTTTCCTGTGTGTTTTAATAAAGCGACAAACAAAACGGCTGCAGCTGTGTGTGGACATATAGGAAATTACCACAGATCCACAGTGTGTGTGTGTGTGTGTGTGTGTGTGTGATAACGACCAGCAGTATGGTGAAGTATGTTCGTGTGTGAAGTTCTTGACAAATTTTAAAGGATCATACCAGTGGTTTTGCATGTTTGAGCTCATACAACCTGTTTACACATTATGTTACTGCCAACCATTTTCCAAAACATAATACTGGTGGTACATTTTAAATTTGTTTTTCCTACCTTCCAGACTGACACTGGTTTCAGTTCATTCCAGTATGCTATTAAAATCAATGTGTACAGACTTGAAATCTACTTAACATAAGCAATCCGTCACAGCGAACACGACATCGATTACATTTTTTGTCGAAGTAATCTTATGCTGCATGGAAGGAAATGTCTTCGCCAGGGAATACAGTCCTCAGAGAAGATGGCTTTAACTGAGAAATTAAACACGACTGGCCCTTCTCATTCAGATGTACGTGTTAGCAGATGAAACTTTGAATTTTAAGTGGGTGTACCCCTGAATATTTGATTTTGAAAGATAAGGGGATTTGGCAAAACAACAGGAATATGGTTTAATATTGTGGAAAATGGTTGATAGTAATATAACGTATATGAGAGTAGTACAGGCAGTCCCCGACTTATGAACGTCCGACTTACGAACAAGCCATACTTATGAACCGACCACCATATCGGCCTATTAAATTAAAAATTAGAGTTACATGCAATGTTTCGTAATAAAGAATGGCGTACTACTTTGTGACGCACATCAAAACATTGCGTGTCGTCAGCAGTACTATTATGTTTAAGATGTTCCAGTCTATCTGGAAGTGTTTCTTATGCATAGAAAGGTAAACTATATATGCTAGATACACACCTTCCGTAACTGTTCCGACTTATGTACAAATCCAACTTAAAGACGGCCGTAGGAACGGAACTCATTCGTAACCTGGGGACTGCCTGTATTTATTGGGCTTAAAAAAATGCAAAATCACCAGTATGGTCCTTTAAGATTCTGGATGAACATATGGACAGTAGTTTTTGTCTGTGGGAAGATTGGGATTGAATTGACATGTAGTTTTGTGCATCCAGGTCAAGTTACATTTTCCACTTTATTTAAGACTGCAAAATCATTATGTCAGACAGGTTTTAATGATTTAATGGACACTACACCTACTTTAACAATTCCTTTCATAGTTTTAGACCAGTGGTTCTCAAACTGTGGTATGTGTGCATTGATTGTGTCTGAAGCTCCCCCTCAGAGAACCAAAACAGCTTCAATCTATTTAAAATCTGTTACGAGGCAAATTTTTCTTAAATAAAATCTGTCAAGTAAGAAATTGTTGTTTAAGCTTAATTATTTTTCTCTTTTAGGAATTAGTAATTTTTAAAGCTTAATTTCAGTGCAGCGAACAAAGGGCTTTTCTGCGATTTTTCTAATTTGGTAGCTTGTTCGTACTTCAGTATTTGGTTAAAAAAAACTGAGAACCACTGTTTTTAGACAAGATACAGTAGAAAGATGATAAAATGGAAAAAGGAATCAAGAGTAAGGCTTGGTTTTCTGGGTTTTGGAGTTATCCTTGTTTAAAGATATGTAGTTAATTGTGCTATACAATAAGAATTGCAAGAATCTTGAAAAATTCTGTTGCCACTTACTATCATTTACAGTTGTTCATCGCTTAATGTGACAACAACTTTCCTCTTTCAGCACAGCGTATGTTGAAATTGCAGCAAACGAACGCACACCATTCATGCCTGTGTGCTGAAACAGATACATCCTTGGTAAAGGTGAATGCAGAAATACTCTGTTCATACGTTACCTTTTCCCTCCCCTTGTCCTCCCTTCAGTGATGGCCTCTGCTGAGCAACCGTGCTCCAGCTTCCACCAGCAGCACTGCGCATAAGGCAACACACCCACCTTTGCCCTCCTGCCCAGAAGTGAGAGAGACACCACCATGTACAGCGTGGAGGACCTCCTCATTTCACATGGATATAAATTGCCCAAGAGCGGCCCTCCGTCTGCCACGCCTTATGACAAGCGCCCTGCTGATTGCCAGCGTGAACTTGTGGACAACAGAGCTGGCCGGGGGTCATTGAATGGGTACGAGGCGGAAAGGGGGGCATCTCTCGCCGGCATCTACGCCAGCAGGCAGGTGCTGGTGAAGGGCTACCCCCCCACAGACAACGAGATTGTGAACCAAAGGAGAAAAGAAGCTGGCATTGGTATCCTAGGTGACGCTCAGCCCTTGGGTGATTCTCTCGCCACAGATAGCGGGTGAGTGTTTTTTCCCCTCTTTTTTCCGACCCCCCACACCCATACCTTTCTTTTTTTTCCCCTCTCCCCTCCTTCTCGCTGGGGCCCTTTGGTATTGCATGCAAAACCGAGCCTGCACTGCGCAGAGTTTTTTTTTTTTCTCCTCCTCTTCCCTTTCTCCTCCTTCCAGAGCTGCAGAACAGTGGCTGCAGCAGCAAAACTGCCATATCTTATGCAGGGATATGAGGAATTATGAAAGGTGCCTTTGCAATCATTTGAATTGTTGACACGCCTGTATAGAAAGCTGGTTGGTATCTCCGTGGAGCCCACCCCCTGCACCAGCACCGTCTCCGTAGCCTCCAGCAGGAGGCAGATGTAAACGGCTGCACCCAGAAAGTGAGCAAACTGAAGAGGACTGAACATGCCTTAAGACAGGCGCGTAATCACTCCACTGTAAACACTGGCACACTGAATCACGCCCAGCACGTGCTCTGTGATGTAAGCATGTTGCTGGGCAAGTGTGCACAGCGCAGCTCCCCTCAGCTATACAGTAGCATATGCTGCCCAGGATGATCCATTGACTTTGCTGCTTAAATGAATCCGGGGAATAACACACTGCAGATATGAGATGAATCACTTGAAAGGTTCATTTTAACTCATTCATTTTTTATTTGTCTTTTACATTATTTTTATTAGACTCAATATTTTATTAATGGATATTCATTAATTAATTTTTTTCCCTTTCCAGAGTCTGCATCAACAGTTTTAGATGACACTTATATAAATGCAAGTAGATGAATGAATAGCTGAATGAAAGCCATAGCTGATTTATTTTATTTGAAAGACCTCAAGGTTGCTTTTTTTAAAATTAGTGATTTATTTATTTTGTTCATGCGTTCATACACACATTCCATGAACGAAAGGAGCAGGAAGAAGAACAAAGTCTTCCAAATACCTGCCCCTTTCTTCACGACAAACATAAGCTCTAGGTTTATGTAGCAAAACTTAAATGAAGATGCTCTACCCTTTACTACATTAACTGTTTAATCAAATAATTTAGTCACAACCAAAAGACAAACGATCAAAATAAATATGCTATCCATCAGACAGTTTATAATGCAGCCTCAAGGGGGCACAAGCCAGTGTCCACCTTGGGCCTGTCCCAAGCCCGAATAAATGCAGAGGGTTGTGTCAGGAAGGGCATCCGATGTAAAACCTATGCCAA